>PVHP010003155.1:0-80954 GCA_004024765.1 Zapus hudsonius | reverse complement strand
GAGAGAGAGAGAGAGAGAGAGAGAGAGAGAGAGAGAATAGGGCCTCCAGCCACTGCAAATGAACTTCAGACACATGCGCCCTCTTGTGCATCTGGCTTTTACATGGGCACTGGGGAATTGAACTCAGGTCCTTCTGCATTGCAGGCAAACGCCTTAACCGCTAAGCCATCTCTTCAGCCCAAAATTTGGGTTTTTAATAAAGTAAAAGATCAAATCAATACGTTTATGTTTCATGGAGTTGTTTGATGCTTGTTTTTGTTTTTTTTTAAACTTTTTATTGACAACTTCAGTACCAATCAACAATGTATCATGATGACACCTCCTCTCAGCACCCCCCCCATTTCACCTCTGCCCTCTCCCCTGAATGTCTTCTTCCAACTAGTCTCTCTTCTATGTTGATGTCACCATTCCCCCTTCCTATTGTGCAGGTCTTGTGTAGGTAGCATCAGCCACTGTGAGTCGTGAGTGCCAGGGCCACTTTGTGTCTGGAAGACAGCAATGCAGAGCACTCCTCCTCTTCTGTTGACTCTTATATTCTTTCTACCCCCTCATCCACAATGGTCCCTGAGCCTTGGAGCATGTGACAGAGATGTCTCAGTGCTGATACTCTGCTGTCACTTCTTCTCAGCATCCTCCTCTCCCCCTCCCCCCCCCATGGTCACCACCATTTGCAAAGAGAAGTTTGTCTATGTTAGGTGTGCAGCTGGCTCCCTCTCTGGTGCATTGTGGGCTCTGCTCAGCTGGTTAGGTCTGTGTGCTCTTCAGGTAGCTGAGCTGGATGCTGTGTGGGGGAGGTGTGGCTCCCATCCCTGGGCTTCCTGAGATCTCCAGTGGGGTTTCTGGCGCTGGCTTGTGGGGGAGGAGAGGTGTGGAAAGCTGTCTCAAGCAGTTCTGAAGCTGCCCAGCTGCTCCCTGGTTCTCCTTTAGGTGTGTTGAATTTGCTAGGTCAGTGTGAGAGAGAGAGAGAATCCCTTCTCTGTGGTTTCATCAGCTCTTGCTGGCTCAGACAGCATCATTAAAACAAATGACAACCTCCATCCATCCAGATACACAGTATACCCTGATCATAATCCCTCTCACCACTTCTCTTCGTCCCCACTCACGAATTCCCTTCTCCTGAACCCCTTCTTCTGTCCAACTAGTCTTTTCTATTTGGATGTCACTGGTTTTATTTTCCCCGTTATATTATGCAGGTCTTGTGTAGGTAGCATCAGCTACTGTGAGTCTAAATGCAATTGCCACTTAATGTCTGAAAGACACATTGTAAGCACTCCTCCCCATTGTTTGGATTCTATGTTGTTTCTGCCACCTCTTCTGCCAATGGTCTCTGATCCTTAGAGGCTGTGATAGACTTGTCTCAGTGCTGAACACTCACTCCACTGTCACTTCTTAGGTTGGTGAGTTTTAAGTCTCCCTCACCACCACAATCTGAAAAGAGAAGCTTCTCTAACCCAAATCCAGAGTAGCATTAAAATGTAAATATAATAAATATTTAGAAGACAATTTGATGGGCATAACATATCCATTTAGCCAAACAACAATGGTAGCTTCCCCACAAGGCTACGACCTTCCCAGCCATCGGCTTTTAAATAGGTTTTAAGTATCAGGCATGAATTCCCTCCTATGGAGTGGGCCTCGAGTCCAATCAGAGAGCAGTTGGCTTTCCTCATAAGAGACATACCACCATATACCAGCTAACACATTTTGCCTGTCTGGCCAGCCGCGTAGCTTATTGATGACTTTTCTCCCTTAGCAGGCTGCCTAACACTTTCCAGCATTAGAAGAGTCAACAAGGAGGAGACTTCAAGCTCTGCTCCAGCTTGATTTCTCAGTGTCCTATAGCCAAAGCACCCCGTAGGTAATTTTTAAACAAGGGGCCCAGAGACCGAGACAAATGCATTTGCAAACTCTCCCTCTATGACTATTTTTAACTCTTATAAAGTAAAATTAAGTCCTATGTCACAAGAGCTGGAGCACTCCCTAAAGCTGTTCAGGATTCAGCAATCACTGCAATGGTCTCTTTCCTATTATGCAGCCCCAAAGCAGTGAGCTCATGAGGTAGACAGCAAGAGAAAACAATATTTAATTTGTTCTAGAAGGATGCCGTGGGAATAAAAACATTCTCCTCTCCCCCTGTGTTTCATATACATGGACACAACCAAAAAGCAAGGCAGGAGCAATGCTGCATACCAAGCAAGCCCACACCTCACTGGGTAATTAAATCATTTTAACCTGGTAATGATAAGCAACCAAATAAATGAGTGTAGCAATGAGTCAGGTGTCCATGCTGGGACACGCAGAGCCTTGCTGCTGATCTGCAAGTGACACCCCATTTGCACTTTGGCCTCTGTTGGAGCAGGCATAAGAAGGCGGCTTTCCCTGGCAGCCTCCCAAGGGTGTTGGACCTTCTCTGCACCTTCACCTTTTGCCTGCTGAAAGCTGGGATTTCAGCAACCAGAGAAGGCCAGGGAACAGAGCCTGGGATCAGCATGTTCCCTAGGGCCCCGCGGGCGGGTTTCCCCTTTTTGTCCCGGCTTGGGTGCAATATTATTGAATAGGTTTCTTGATGTTGGTAGTTGTAGATTGAAAACTTCCTGGTGCTTTTTATCTTGTGTGTGTGTTGAATTGACATGAGAGCTAAGATGAGCTGTCCTGTCATGAGAGGGTAGCATTTAGAGAATCAGTTTTCATTTTATGATCTTTTTTTGGGCTTTCCCATTTTCACTGCCTTCTTTGATTTATAATGGCTGTGGAGAGGAAAAAAAAAATGAAGAGGAGGAGGAAGAACAAAACCAAACCAAACCCCAACAACTAAAATAAGTCGACAAGACCTCTGTACATTGTACAATGGAAAACAGTGCTTTGAAAATTCTGAGTATCTTGTCAGCTGGATTGTAGTGCTCTCTCTGCTGCACGACCAAGGGCAAGTTCAGTTTCCATACCTGTAACACAGGAATACTAATGCAGATTTAATGAGGCATCATGGTCTGTGAAAAGCCAGGCAGAGCTGGTGGGAGGGAAGAGCTGTCTCGTTGGTGGGTGCTTGAGGGTAGGGACATGCTTTGCTTTCTAGATGCCTCTGTGGCAGGGGACTCCCATCTTGGCACTGAAGCTGGAAATCCTGTTTGTAATTTGGGTTGGAGGGTGTGGGAAGGTTTCTTTTCTTACCACTGTTGCTGTGAAGGTTAGGGGAGCACCCTTAGACCCCACCTTGGCTCTGATGAAGGAAAGTCATTCCTGAACAATGCGTTTGCAAGATGGAAGGGCAAACTCTTTTCTTTCCTTCAAGGTTGAGCCTCTGGAGGTGGAAGCTCTGGTCTGTTTTCAGTGCATGTGTCATTACAAACTGACCTCTGTCCCTCCTGTGCCATTGCCCCTGTGAATCTTTTTAAAAAAATATATTTATTTGCAAATAGAGAGAGCTAGAGATAAGAGAGAGAAGACACTCCAGGGCCTCTAGCCACAGTAAATGTACTCCAGATACACACACCACTGCGAAGGACTGGCTTGACTGGGTACCAGGGAATCGAACCCTGGTTGTTAGGCTTTGTATGCATGTGCCTTAACAGCTGAGCCATTTCTCCAGCCCCTCTGTGAATCTTTTAAAAGCAATACCAACACTCTGCTGGCTTCCTGTTCTGGTGTTTCTCCTGTTCTTCCTGATATGACTGAATCTCTCCTTCAGGATATGTTAATAATGCTGAAACAATCTGGGAGAAAACAACCTAAGGGAGATTTGAGGGAAGGACTTCAACATTCCCATGGAAGCCATAGGATAGTTTCAAGCTTTACTCTGGAACCTGCAATGCTGAGGGGCAAGAAGTGAGGATGAGGGAGGAGGTGCTTTGGGGCCTTGGGGAGGAATGGGCTGCTGAGAAAAGACTAGACTTGACAGGTGTCTGTGCAAAGTATCTGTGCTTGGACGGCAACTTGAGGCAAGACATGAAGTTTTTAAAGCCATTGCCATGTTGGGTAATTAAACTCAAAGTGTTGGGTTCCAGCACTTTGTCTGTGGAGAAAGAATATAGCAGCACTTTCTCAATCTTGGCTGTAGAGAAGGAGGTTTTGGGGGAACCTTCCACAATATACCATGACCTGGATTCCCTACTTCCACAGATTCTTCCTTCCCCTCCTCTTTTATTTTGCTGTTGTTTTGAGAGGGGTTCATGTAACCCAATGTGGTCTCTAATTCACTATGTAGTGAACTTGAACTCTTTTCCTTCCAAGCGCTTCCAAGGATTACAAGTGTGTGTCACTATGCACAGTGTCCCTTATCTACTAGAGTCCTTAACCAGAGTTGGCTGAGATAATTTGAAAACCCTGACGAGATGCCCATTCTATAACCCAGACTGATCAACAGTGGTTTGTAGGAGTGAAGTTTGGGCATGTGTTAAGTTAGAGACCAGATGGTTTCACTGTGTATGCAGCTTGAGAAGACCATCCCCTAGACAGATGCCCTGTGGGCGTGGAGAGACAGACTGGGTTAGTGCAGAACTGAGGAAGTCACATGACACATTTGTATGGTCAATACAATGTGATGATAACTCATTCCTGTCTTTCAAGAAGAGGCTCCAAGTTTCCTAATGACCCCTAGCTAGGCAGTTGCCTTTTCAGTCAAGTTTTCTTTTGAGTCTTATGAGGTAGGGTTCAGGGGGTCCTCGAACTTATGCAGCTGAGGATGACCTTGAACCCTCGCCTCCACCACCCAGGGTTGGGATCCCAATTATGCACCAGCACACTCAGTTTGGTCTTCCTTTGCTATGACTTTGTATTTTGTTGAGTTTTTATTTTAATCAGGTCCTTTTTTATGTTTATCAAAGTGGTCATATGATATTCTTCCTTAATCTGATAATGTATTGAATGACAGTGATAGCTTTTCCCAATATGGAACCATCTCTGCATTCCTCCAATAAGTGCATTTTGATCATAGTATATTTGATTTTGATAGATTTTCATATAAGATTGAAGGTTTATTTATTTGTTCATTTATAGGCATACTCTAGCTGCATAGCCCAGACTGGCCTGGAACTTGACATCTCCCTGCCTTAGCCTTAACTTCCTTGAGTCCTGGGGATTAGAAGTACATCACACAACTGGCTGTTAAATTTCCACACCTTTCTTCCTTATGAAGCAGGCCTGCACGTTCTCCTAATGTCTGCATTGTTTTGGTGTCATGGTCATGCTGGTTGTGTTAAAAAAATTTTTTTAAAAAGGTCTATTTCCTCCTTCTTTTTCTTTCCTGAAAGAAATTGTATTATTTTTCCCCTGGAAGACTGGGAGAATTTTTCTGTAAAACCATCTGAGTCTAGTGTTTTCACTGTGGGAATATTTTCAAATATTGCTTCACTTTTTTTTAATAGCTCTAGCCCTACACTGATTTTTTTTATTTTTGTTGAAAGCAATCTCAGAAAGATGTACTTTCCTAACTCACAACATTCCTCACTTCTGCATGAATTTCTACTGTTTTTCAGCCAGATTTCTTGTCTCTAATTTATTTATTTATTTATTTATTTATTTATTTATTTATTTATTTATTTTTCCTGGTGGTGGTGGTGGGGGGGTTGGTCTCATGCAGCTCAAGCTAGCAATGAATTCATTATGTAGCCAAGAATGACTTTGAACTTCTGACCCTCCTGCCATGACTCCTGAGTGAGGAGGATATAGGTGTTTTCCACTTCTCCATTTTACTTTTCTTTTTTTTTTCTTTCTTTTCAAGGTAGGGTTTCACTCTAGCCCAGGCTGACCTAAAACTCACTATGTACTTCCAGGCTGGCCTCAAACTCATAGTGATCCTCCTACCTCTGCCTCCAAAGTGCTGGGGTTCAAGATGTGTACCACACCAGACTTCCATTTTACTTTTTTAAGTTAACACTTTCTCTTTTTCTCAGCTCACTGAAAGCTGGCTTCTTCATCCTCTGACACTTTGTTGACAAGATTGCCAATGCATTTACATAATGTTAGCTCAAAAGGATTTCCTTTAGTTCTTTTTCAGGAGGAGGGACTGTGGTGGTTTGCATATGGACTGTCCCCCATAGCCTCATGTGTTTGTGATTAAGCCTCATACTTGACTCTCAGCTGGTGGAATCTTTGGGAGGTGGAGCTTTGCTAGAGGAGGTGTGTCACTGGTGTGGACCTTGGGATTTTATAATCCAGGCCCCTTGCCAGTGTGAACTAAAGTTCCCAGAAAAGCAGTGCATCTGCTACACCTACTTCCAGCAAGGCTGAATGATCTGATAAAACTCCAGCAGAGAGATTGGAATGTTGCAAGATCAGAGCCAAATTACCTTGGGCTATCTTTAGCCACTTAATAGCCCTTTTTGCTCACCTCTGTGTCTGATAGTCCACGTGACTATCAGTTGATCAGGTGCGACCTTTTTGGAATGTACTAGTAGACCACCAGCTCCCAACCACCTAAGGGCAAAGAATGTCACTGGATAGCATTTAAAACCTATGGTGGAGATTTCCCACTTTACTGTAACATACCTACTTGAAGCTCAGCTGATGTATTTGAAAAGAACCTTGATTTATGACTTTCCTTTGTTCAGTAACTATAACATCTTCATGAAATGGTTAACACTTTGGAATATAGGATTAGAGTGACCTAAATCTGTGTTCCTGAGCTGTGGCCACTCATATTTGGCTCCAGAATGAACTATCTCTTATCCCCTTTGAGGTGAGGGCTGTGTCTTTTGTATGGATACCCATGAGGGCTGGCTCTGCTGCGTCCTCCCTGCTGATATGCAACAACGTGAACCAGATTCCTGCTCTTGCTCTGCCTCCCCTGCCATGATGAAACTTCCCCTGAAGAATGTAAGGAAAAATAAGCCCTTTCTTTCTATAAGCTGCTTCTGGTTGCATGTTTTGTCCCAGCAACAAGAATCCTTTTTCTTGGTAGCGTTTACCGGCTCTTCCTTCTGTAAACTCTGTTGCTTGGTTAATCTCTTTGCTTGTGTTCTAACTGAAAATCCTATTCTTAGTTTCTTTCCTCTTTCTCTCCTCTAGCATGAATGTTGACATTTGTAAAATTTCATTCTGTATGGTTTCCTTGATGATCTTATCTACTCTTAAGATTTAAACTACAGAGGCTAGGGAAATGGCTCAGCAGTTAAAGATGCTTACCTGCAAAACCTGCTGGCCTGGGTTTAATTTCTCAGCCACTCACATATAGCTGGATGCAAAAAGAGACACAGGTGCTGCACCCCTCTCCCAAGAAAATAAATGAATGAATGAATGAATAAATAAATAAACCAATGAAGCTTAAAAATAAGATTTAAACTTCACTCAGAGGCAGGTCAGATTTTGTGGTGTCTGAAGCTTCTGTATTTTTGTGTCTATTTTTAAGGGAAAGAACACAAAATTGGGGCTGGAGAAATGACTTAGTATTTCAAAGTACTTGCTTGCAAAGCCTGGTAGGCCAAGTTCAATTCCCCAAGTACCCATGTAAAACCAGGTGCACAAAGTGGCCTATGACTGCAATTTGTTTGCAGTAGCTAGTGGCCCAGGAGTGCCCATTTTCCCTCTGTGTCTGCCTCTTCCTCCTTCTCTCTTTCTCTCTCAAAAAAAAATCAATAAATAAAATATTTTGAAAGACCAAAAAGCTTTACTTTTAAAAAGCATACAAAATTGCATTCAGGGCCTACCTAACCTTGGAGGTAAAGGGTCTAGAATGTTCATAAAATTAGAGTAAATATGCCTCTGTCTTTGTTTCTCAAGTTGGTTTAGCTTATTTTCCAGCCTCTTTTCTAAGCTTAAGCTTTGTAAATTAAGTTACATTTGGAAATTTATCTGGCTCGCAATAGGACTTATGACATTCTCTAATATGGAGGATTTAAACTATGACCACAGCCCTGCAGGTGTGCAGTCCCAGCACCGGTGAGGCAGAGGCTAGGAGGTGGAAAGTTTGAGGCTAGCCAGGCCTGCCATAGAAGGGCTTGGTTTTGTATCTCAAAAAACACAACCAAGGTGAACAATAATAAATAAAAAAAAGAACAGATAACAATTTGACATTTCTATTGAGAGTTTTGGAGGCCAATGGCCCCTGTTTTAGAGGCTGAGCTTTATGATTACCAATGTAGAACAAACCGGGCGAGTAGAAAGAGGTGCCATGTTCAAGCATCAGGAAGTTGGCACTTGTCACTTTTTATGTTTTAGAACTTTTGCATTGGAGGTGGTGCTCCCTCTTCTTGTCAAGCCCTCATCAAGAGCACCAGAACAGAGGTGAGAGCACCCCACTGAGGACTCCCCATTGCACATTGGTGAGATAAATAAGATTGCAATTTTAAAACCTCCATTTTCACGGCGATTCTTGTACTCAGCAACTCATAGCTAGAACACCCAGACACCTTAGCTTACTCCCTCCCCCTAGTACCTCATGATGGCACCAGGGACACTGTCCCCTGTACGTTATGTGAGCATCCATTCTAATTCTATCCTATTCCCTCTCTTTTGTTTTTAACTTAAAATTTTAATTTTCTAAGGCAGGGTTTGAGAATGGTCTAGGATAGTCTCCAATTCACTACATAGTGAAGGGTGATGGCCTTGCATCCTCTTAAATTTATTTATTTGGAGAGAGAGAGAGAGAGAGAGAGAGAGAGAGAGAGAGAGAGAGAGAGAGAGAGAGAGAGAGAGAGAGAGAGAGAGAGAGAACATGAGCATGCCAGGGCCTCTTGCTGCGGCAAATAAATTCCAGACACATTTACAACTGTGGCTTTACATGGGTACTAGGGAGTCAAATAACCCTGGGCCATCAGGCTTTGCAAGCAAGTGCTGTTAATTGCTAATCCAGCCTCCTGCCTCCACCTCCGGAATTCTGGGATTACAGTCCTGAGCCCCTGTGTCCCTGGGCCCAGCTCTCCTTTTCCCTTCCATCCGATAGTTTGCCACGTCATGTAGTTTACAGTTTTCCTCTTTAATTCCTGTTTTCCATCTCTTTGTTGGCTGTTCTCCTCTGTAGTTGAGCATTTTGCAAGAGACGCCTCTCTATCCATCTTCGGCCTGTTCAAAATTAACTTCTTGCATTGCCACTGTTGTAGAACGCTTTCTCGTTACTGTACAGAAACAAACCCGACTCAAAGCAACTTGTGGGAAAAATTGGGTTTATTTTGGCTTACAGACTTGAGGGGAAGCTCCATGATGGCAGGGGAAACAGTGGCATGAGCAGAGGGTGGGCATCACCTCCACCACAGCACTGCAAACAGCAGCAGGAGAGCAAGGTGAAGCTGGATTGAACACCTGTAAGCCCACCCCCAACAACACACCTCCAACAAGGTTCTGATTCCAAAGCTGCATCAGCTGGCTTTCTGCTCAGGCATTCAGAACACATAAATTTATGGGGGAATCAAACCACCTCTGTCACAAAGATGGTCACAGATTCCAACCATCCTACTACTTCTCGGCCTAATTTTCTTGGATGAAATAAATATGAAATCTAGATAGCACACAGTGAGCATATTTCTCATCTAGAAAAAGCCCTGAGTTTGCAGGTATGAAAATCACTTGGGTGTGTTCTTGCCTGTATCCTCCATCCCTTTAAACAACTACAGCCATGGCACTTTACTTACCATAGGTTCAAAAGTAATGTGTCCATTAAAAACAACGGGCTGGGGAGATGGTTCAGCAGGGAAGAGCACTTGTCCTGTAAGTATGAGTGGCCCAGACAGCCTGACTTCGATCCCTAGCACCTATCTAAAAATACTGGGTTTGGTCAGGCATGCCTGTAACTCAGTGCTGTGAGGAGTGGAGAGAGGAGAACAGCGAGGAAGAACAGAAGCTTGAGGTTGGGGGAGGGGATTTGATCTCAAAGAAACAAGTTGAAGAGCGAGAACCCCTCATGTTCTCTGGCTTCAGCAAACATGGTGTGTGTGCATTTACACACATATGTGTTAGAATGCAAATGACCACCATGGAGACCGCTCTGAAAGGAAAAGGTTTTTAATAGGAAGAAGGGGAACCCCGAGCTCCAGGCTAGCTCCCAAGATGGGAGAAGCCCAAAACTCAGACCAAGATCTGGCTTTTAAGGTGGATGTTTAGCTTGGGGGGAGGGAACCAGGTGGCCAGGAAGGGCAGTGCCTCCGGCCAGACAGAGACACAGCAGGTGGGGGGTGTTATCTCCAGTTTTGGAGGCAAGGTCTGGTGAAACTTCTCCTGAGGCCACTGGGGGAGGGAGCCCAGGTGTTGCCTGAATCTGGACCTAACATGATGTATGCGCATCAACAACAGCAGCACAAAGAACATTATCTGTGAGACTTGAAAAGGTACAGTTAGCAACAATGGTAGTCCTTAACTAAGTTGTCATTGTGAAGGAAATAGAAATACAAGATCCAGGGAAAGAATGAATAGCGCTTACAGGCGCCTCCTCCAGATACAAATGCTTCTCGGTGTCATTGTATTCTATCTTGTTCTCCTTTCGATGCAGCTTCTATGCCCATTTATGTCATGAGGCTGGAAAATACTGCAGCCGATACTACACTCCTGTGATAAATAAAGCGAATTAGCTCATACTTTTCAAAGCTAATAGTTCAGTAACATTTTAAGACAAATGGACTTCTGAAGGCCATTGTGAGGAAACTGCAGCTTTAAAGTCTTATTTCAAAGAAAAATTCATTTTAACTTTCATGTATCTAATCTAACAAACAATTTTTACCATAATGTGGAAATATCGTAAGTCATTTGTCTTTCTCTTATACAAACTATTACTTGAATTTAAATATCTCATAGCCAGAAATCATATTCTTAATATTTAAAAGAGATATATATCTGATAACACTGTGCAGCATTTTTTTGAAAAGCATTGACACTCTTCCTTGTTTTTTCTCTGGCCAAAAATATATTTTTTTTCAGACTAATTCTGAGACTGTTTCAAAGTATGGCACCCAAGTATTATCTCTGATTTGATTTAATTTTTTCCTGAAAGGTGGTCTTATATCTGTTTTATAGGAAATGAAGCCCCTACAGTAATAGGAAGGGGACAGAGATTTAGAGAGTCATAATATTAATATCTCAACATGTAATAACAAATTTATTTTGAAGTGGTGCATAATAGGTATGTGTAGTAACAATGACTTTTCCAGAATTCCATTTTAATTACAGGAATATCCAGTATTACATAATCAATGCTTGAAAGTAATTGCAGTGCTGAACAATTATTTAAGGGAAGCCCTCAGCCATCTCACTTTTCACACACATTGCCACGACAGCAGTGGTTATGTTGAAATGTGTGTATGTGTTTCTGGCTGACATAATTCTAATCAAAATTCCACACCTAAAGTGTTTATTGTAATCCATTAATAATTTTATTAGGTAACCTGGCAACAATTTAACAAGGAAGAGCAAAAGAAGGTAGATAACTTTACTCCCATGGAAAGGAGTGTTGTATGTATATAGGTCATTTTTATCTTTATTTTGTATTTTAAAAATCTCTTCATAACTCTGGGGGAAAGAGAAAGGACAAAGAAAGAACTTGTTTCTGACTGCATGTCCTTTAAAAAACGCATGGGAGGTTATGAAAGATATTGCATGTTTTTCTAAGGACTTAAGTTACTAGACTTGAAAAGGTGTTTGTTTTGGCAGAACTTGGTGTTTGCTCTGTCTTAAGCAGATGAAAAAGGGGGCGTGGCTGGGAGAATTGTGCCCTTGTGAAAGGATCCTGTTGTCGGGGTGCTGCACGGGCACATTTGAGCTCCCCATGCCTCCCATTTCCCCAGGCTTACTTCCTACTGGTGGAAAAGAAGAAGAAACGGGGCATGGAAGATGAGGCAGAACAGATCATGCAATAAAGAAAGACCTTACCCTAAGACTCAATTTGCTTTCATCGTAACCTTGATGAAACCACAAAAGTCACATGCAACTTTACATCATCTGCCTGGAACCTGCCGATTCCTAATCACATGGGACCTGGAGAAAATTCTAAGGTTTAAAGATCCAGTCATCTTTTTACCATGACATGACTAAGTGAAATGCCAGTGCCGATGAGTTTCTGGGTTTGTCAGCTCTGGGACATTCTTCAGGCATTATTACTTGATCATGGCTCAGTGGGTAGAGTGTTTACCTAGCATGCATGAAGCCTGGGTTCCATCAGTAGCATTGAATAAACCAGGTATGGTGGTGCATGCCTGTATTTTTAGAACTCTCAAGTTGGAGGTAAGGATGATCAGAAGTTCAAGGTCATCCTCAGCTACATAGTGAGCTTAATGGCAGGGGAAAGCATGGCATGAGAAGAGGCTAGACATCACCTCCTTGGCACAGCAAGTGGAAAATAGCAGGAGAGTGAGCCGGATTCTAGCAAGGGGGAGCTTGCTATAACACCCATAAGCCTACCCCCAACAACACACCTCTTCCAGCAAAGCTCCACCTCCCAGATTACCATTAGCTGGTGACCAAGCATTCAGAACACATGAGTTTATGGGAGACACCTGATTCAAATAACTACAGAAGACCAGAAACAAAATCAAGGGCTGGGGAGATGAGATATTGGGTGAAGAACTTGCTGTGTAAGCATAAAGACTTGAGTTCATAGCCCCAGTGCCTATGTAAAAGCCAGTAGGAATAGATATGCCTGTAATCCATTCACTGGGGGCATGGAGGATTCCTAGGACTTTCTGGCTAGCTTGTCTGGACAAATTAGTAAGATGTAGGTGTAATGTGAGACACTGCCTCAAAAACATAGAATGTGAATGAGGAAGACACCTGGCATCAACTTCTGCCTTCTACATATGCAGGCACATACATGCACACACACCTATACACACGTGTGAACACACATACACATACACACTAAATTTTAAAAAGCCAAATAAACATATTGTTACTTACTCGGTTCTATTTTGATCTTTTGTTATTTAACTTCAGAGTATCTTATAGTTGAGCTGTATGAAAATTGAGGTTTACAAAGTCATCATACCAACCTGACTTCCTTAACCACACTGTCTTAAAAACAGTTCATTTAATTGTTCATATAGTCTAGGGCTGCTACTATTTTGTCAGTTCATCTAGAATCATCATCTTTGACCGTCAGCCAAAATTATAGCCAATGACTTTCTGCTGGTTTATTTCTAAGGACTTTTAGGAGCCAAACAGCTTAACATATTAGGGAATATCAAAAGCCTTTGTGACGATGGTGTGTTCCTTACAAATATTCACTGGATCAGGTACAAGTAATTAAAGAAAAATTGGGGGGCAGGAGATGTGGCTTAAGGATACAGTGAATATCTGTCGTGCAGGAGGCCCTGGTTCAATCCCTAGACTGCATAAAATGGGTGTGGGGGTGCACATGGCTCAGGTCTGTGATCACAGCACTCAGGAGGTAGAATTAGGAAGGAGTTCAAGGTACCCTCAGCTACTTAGATTTCAAGGCCAGCCTGGGATACATGAGACCCTGTTTCAAAATATATATATTTTTTAAAAAGAAATTTTAATGACAGTTATTGCAGTCAGCTTTCTAGTTGCTGTGCAGAAAGAACCCAAACAAAAGCAGCTTTTGGAGGAATGGGTTATGGACTCAAGGGGAGACTCCATCCTGGCAGGGAAAACGATGGCATGAGCAGAGGGGTGGACATCACCTCCACCACAGCACTGCAAACAGCAGCAGGAAGGTGTGCCAAACGGTGGCAAGGGGAAGCTGGCTTATAACCCCCATAAACCCGCCCCCAACAACATAGCTCCAGCGAGGTTCTAATTCCCAAACTGCCATGAGCTGGGGATCGATCACTGAGCACTGAGAACACATTCATTTGTTTGTGGGGGACACCTGGATCAATCCATGACAACAGTTAATTCATAGCTTCCAGAGAAATGTGAAGGAAACTTGTCTTTCATTGCTGGGCACTTTAAAGAGCAACCTCCACCCATGCTGGTGGTAGCGTGGGCTTTTCTTTTTATCCACACACGTGTTTGTATGTGTGTGTGCGGGTGCATGTGTACACACACCTGTATTTGTGCATGTTGTAATCAACTCCACATTCATATGGGATGAACATCCAAACCAGGCACAGTTTACAGGAGCAGGGTTTATTTCAGTTTATAGATCCAAGGGGAAGTTCCATCAATCATGGAGGAAGCTGGCTCCCATTCATAAATCCAAGCAGAGAGACACCACCAAACAGCAAGCACAGATGGACAGCAAAATAGTAGGGAATGGGCAGCCAGTAGCAGGGACCCAGGCAGAGCTCAAAACCTTTAGGCAGGAAATCAGATCCACCTCCAGAACACACCTTAGGGCTGAACCCCAGGGTCAGCCCCTGGTGACACCTCCTCCAGCCAAGTGGCTGGAAATCCAAGTAACAAGCTTTATTAAACCCCCTAAGTCTATGGCGGTGTGTGTGGGGGGAGTGGGGGAACATGCATTCAAGCTACCACTGTGAACTTGCCCGTGGAGGTCAGAAGACACCCACAGCTATTGTTCCTCACGCATATCCACCTCCTTTGAGACAGGGGCTCTGCAAGGCCAGCACTTTACCTACTCAACTCTCACTCTAGCCCAGCCTGGATTCTTTCTACGGCACACAGTGAAAGAACTCCAGTGGTACAATGGTGGTCAGTGGAAGTATAGGGTTTGGACATCTAGTTCTCAGAGCTAGGAGGAAACCTGTACTTTATGCTAGTCTGTAACTTATCATGACTAATTTCCTTGAATTAAAAAAAAAATCAACATTCTTTTTAGTTGGACTAGAGTGTGTCAAGAGTGTCTTTGATCCAGAAAAGGGGGAGAGAGGTAAAAACTATTCTCTGCACCCCTGTAGGGAGAATAAACTAAAACTTACATGAGTGAGGGCACAATTAGCCCATTTTCTAGGTCAGATAGAGTATTTCTGGAGAGAGGAGGAGGAATTATGAATGGAAACTGAGTGGAAAGTCATTTCCAAAATGATTGAGAAAGTTATAGAATTAACAGTAGATCAAATTTCCTGTCTCCACAAGTGTGGGGCTTGACAAAGAAATCTGAGTTTTAAAGGGCAAACATGGCTTTAGTTTTTGCACCTCAGTGGTTGAAGTTAGTGAAATTGGCATCCATTATACACTGCCTTTCTGTGTTGTCACCTTCCATATGTGGTGAACCTGTGACTTATTGGATATGTATCATATCCTTAACATTTTGCTCTGTGGGAGCTCCTATTAGCTGTTCACGATCAAGTAACAGAGGAGCTCTTCCTCTAGCTGTCTGTCTGGGGACTCCCTTGGGCATGCTTTAAGAAGCTGCCCATACTTTACTGCTTCTTGGAAGTCCTCCCTGAACACATCATTAATCAGGCCCTGCTGTAAATTCTGTCTGTAAAGCATTTATTACAGACATATCACTGACCATGTTGACTTGTTAATATGCCTGAGGCCTTCTGCGAGACTGAGACCATGAACTCCAGGCCACAGGAACTGGCTTCTCTCCCACGGTCTGCTCGTGGAATTTTCCTGTGGCCAGGTTAGTGTGGCTCTTAGTAGCAGTTCAAAAAAGCTTGCTCGGTCCATGAATGACTAGCAGTGGTTCTAGGTAAAGCAGAAAGCTTTCCGTGAAGTCCCTTACAGTGTTAAGAGATGTGATTAGCTGAGGACCTGCTGCTGTCTTCTTTGCATGGATTCTTTTGTTTGATCTCTCTACAACCCTATGAAATCAGTGCTGTTTCATTGGTGCCTTCATTTATAAAACTGCTCAGACATGTTTGGTGGTAGGCTGGTATGGTAAATAGGGGAACAGGGAATGGAAGAGTTTGACTCTGAAGTCATTGGAGGGTACTCCAAAGCCCCTGACCAAGGAGGCCTGCATCTTACACTGCCATCATCCATTTGTTTCTTTACATATTTTTCCTAGCAGCATATCATAGGGCATCGTAGCAATCCCTCAGTCACCACAGTAATTACACAAACACTAACTTTCCCAGATCTGGGTACATGCCATCTGTTAGTGTTCAGTTGGAGAGAAAACTATGTCCTGTGGTTGAGCATGAAATTCCCCCAAAGACTTGTGTTGTTTGAACACTTGGCCCCAGGTGGGGTTTTGGAAGGCTTCGAACCTTCAGGAGGTGAAATCTTGCTGGAGGAAGTCGGTCACTGGTGGTGGACCTCACTTCCTGTTTATTCTCTGCTTCCTGACTGTGGTCACAGTGTGACCAGTTGCTTCAGGCTCCTGTTGCCTCACTTTCCCCACCATGATGGACTGTATCTCTCAAACTGTGAACCAAAATAACCCTTTTCTTCCTTTTGAAGGTTCCTTTATAAGGTGTTGATTCACAATAATGAGAAGAGTAAGGAATGTAGTATAGTTCTGTGTGGTGACAATCTGCATGCTGAGCCCCCACCATGCTTTTAGGTACTCTAAAGAATAGAAGCCACTTTAATGACCTTGGAACTAGAGAGTTTGGGCTCAAGAGAATACAGGAAGACAGGTAGGCATATCTGGGCGTGTTTATTCTCCAAGGAAAACCCTGAACAACCCTGCTTTGTTCTCAGTCTCTCCACATAGAACAACACTCAGTGCATAGGAAGGTCCATACAGGGAAATTCTTCCCCAGGGGAGGACGGTAACCTAGGGAGGCCTTGAGGTCCCCTTGGGTCAGGTGTTCCTCGGGAGAGAGTCCAAGGACCTTTGCCACACTTGGCTCTCAGGGTCGTATGCTCACAGACCTGCTTGGTCAGTTTTTGTTGAAGAGGCATATATGGACTGGGAAGATGGCTCAGTTGGTAAAGTGCTTGCCTTGCAAGCTTGAGGACCTGAGCTCAGTGTTCAGTACCCATGTAAAATGCCAGACGCGGTGGCATGCCCATGGAAACCCAGCACGTGGAAACGGGGGAGGCGAGACAGGAGGATCCTGCAGCTAGCCTCATCAGAGTACTCCAGGCCAATGGAAAAACTAAAAGATGGATAATATATCTGAAGTTGTTCTCTGGCCTTTACATGTACCCACACACACATGTGCAGCCACACACACACATGAACATGTGTGTAGAAATACATGTACATCGTACACATCTACACATGCAAAAAAAAAAAGCACAATCCATTGTCAAAGATCAGCTGGAGCCATATCCGAAGAGGATGTCTTGTCTCAGGAATGGATCACTCAAGAATTGAGAATCAAGGTAGACACTATGCAAAGCAAGGTGGGTGGAGAGGGCCAGCTCTGGATTCACAAAATCTGCAGACATCTAGCCATGTTTTTATAGAGACTCTAGCCACCTTGTGCTGGGGGGGGGGAGGCAGCAGCTTTTAACATAGTGAGATGGCAGAGCACACCCTCTCCAGAACGGTTCCATAGGGCATTGTTTATTACCACACCTCTGCCATGGGCTAAACACAAAGCTGCCACAACACGCAGACCCGATAGCTCATGTCATTCTCTGCACACAGCACAGGAAAACACCACTCATATACACATGTACTCATACACACATGTAGTCTTACATGTGTGATGCTCAGCCTACAGCTGAGATTTCACAGCTATAATTGGAGGGAATCAGACATACGCCTGAAGGCAGGAAAAGAGAAATAGAAGGACAACAATTTCTTGTAAGCCAGCCATAAAAGGTCATTTTCCTTATCAAACCAATTAATCTGTTTAGCTCACTGATGCCAATTATCCTTGAAGCAGGGAGGTGGAGGGCCAGCTTTCCTTCTTAATGCTGGGATCACGGCAGCCATATGACATTTCAGTAAAATGTTCGGGTCTCAGAGTCACCTGTGTAATTATAGAAATAATTTGAAAATAAAGACAAGAGGTTGTGAGAGGTGCCAAGAGTCCTGTGCCCCAAAATAAGAACTTTCTGAACAGACAGGTAAATATATTTATGATTCCATAAAATTGGGCTCATGCTATAAATATTGTTTAAAAGTAATTTTCACTTATAAACATAGAGCATAATCTGCCTCTCATGTAATTTTAATTACTTGAAATGAAATTATTAGAAAAGGACATATATTAATTATACCAAGGCATAATTGATATTGTTATGCCTAGGACTAGAGGATGGCTCCGTAGTTAACTGCACTTCTTATGTGAGCATGACATTGCCCAAATTAGAATGTCCAGAATCCAGACAAATAGTTAGGTGTCACCATGCCTGGGTCCCCAGTCCTGTGGGAGAGCAGAGACCAGAGAATAGCTGGGGCTTGTACACAGCAAGCTCCAGAATGAGTAGGAGTAGGAGACACTATCCCAAGGAAACAGGCAGGTGAGCGTTTTTCCTCAGTAGCTCCAGGCAGTGCACTGGGTGCCACACCAGCAGTTACACATGCATACACCTCTGGCTTTACATGGGGTACTGGGGAATCAAACCCAGGCCATCAGGCTTTGTAAGCAAGTGCCTTTAATCCCTGAGCCATCTCTCCAGCCCTTCACTAAAATTTGTAAATCCAAAATTAATATTAGTTTCTCCTTTTCCTCCTGTTTCTTGAGACAGAGTCTTTAACCCAGGCTGGCATTGAATTCACTATGTAGCCAGGGATGATCTTCCTGCCTCTACCTCGTGAGTGCTCAGATGATGGATGTGTGCCACAACACCTGTTTGGTGTGGCCTTGGGGATTGAGTCCAGGGCTTTAGGCATGTCAGGCAAGCACTCTGCCAACTGAACCACATTCCCCCACCCTCTTTGGTCAGTTGTGGATATGGACAAAGCTGTGAAAAATTAGAATCACTGGACATGTGTGTTTCCATGTTTAGTAGAACAAGGGGACACTATCTTCATGCTTTATTTCTTAGGCCAAAGTGGAGGAGGTGTCTTTCCACAGTTCTTCAGTGCCACA
Organism: Zapus hudsonius; assembly: GCA_004024765.1. NCBI lineage: Eukaryota > Metazoa > Chordata > Mammalia > Rodentia > Dipodidae > Zapus > Zapus hudsonius. Next base: position 62,229 of record PVHP010003155.1, on the reverse strand, counting down.
CTTTTCACATTGTTCTGCTGTCCTTGGTAGCAGCTATTTAAGATGTCCCCTACCTGTAGTGGAGTGTGCAGTGTTCCTAAGCACAAGCAATCTATGGTGCAACCTACAGAAAAGCCTTGACAAAGCATGAATCAGAGTCCAATGTCAGTGAATTAATGGCATATTAAATAAGGTGTCTAATGACTCAGGGAACTGAGTGGAAGAGAGGGCGGAAAGATTGTAAGAGCCATGGTGGGGGAGAATATCCAGAGACATCGCCCCCCCCTCAGTAATAACATACATAGGGAGGTGGAACCAGGTTGACTCCTAGGCTATCCATAACCCCCTACCCCATGGACTGATCCAGACTGCCCACGGAGGAGGATACCCAGCTGAGTGGAGAAAGGGAGGAGGGAAATCAAGGATCTGGGGATACCAACACATTATTTGCTAATTCAATGTATCTAATTGTGGATGATAAAGAAAAAAGATCTTGAAAAATTAAAATAAATAAGGTGTCTAAACAGAAACACACATGGTTGAAGAGGCTCACGGAAACCTGGTCCTGCATTGCTCCTAGGAACAATGTTTCCATACTGGCTAATTCAGCATTCTCTCCCGAACTAATAATAACAGGAATATTAGAATTAATAATAAGAATCAGCTCCTATCACCTTGACTTGCTGTCAGATAAGATTTAAAATATTTTTAAAAACATTTATTTGAGAGTGAGAAAGACAGATATAGAAAGAATAGGCATGCCAGGACCTCCAGCCACTGCAAATGAATTCCAGACACATGCACCGCCTTGTGCATCTGGCTTTATGTGGGTACTGGGGAATTGAACTCAGGTCCTTCTGCTTTACTGGCAAGTGCCTTAACCACTGAGCCATCTCTCCAGGCCTCAGATAGGATTTTTACTCTTGGCTCTTGTTTTGACACAGCCACCGTCTCAGTTTCAGACCTGGAAAGTTACTTTACTGGGCTGGGAAGATGGCTCAGTTGGTAAAGTGTTTGCCTTGCAAGCATGGGAGCCAGAGTTCAATCTACAAAACCCATGTTAAACAAACAAACAAACAAACAAACAAAACCCCCAAACTGGACATGGTGGTATATGCTGGCAATCCCAGTGTTGGCGAGGCTGGGACAAGAGGATCCCTGGGGCTCCTTACTAACTATTCTAGCTACTTGTTGAGCTCTAGGTCAGTGAGAGACCCTGTGTCAGAGAAGGTGTACACACCAGAGGAAGGACCTAAGGGTGTCCTCTGACCTCCATATGCACATGCGCCCCCCCCCCCGAAAGTCACCTTACTGTCTCTTCTCTTTTCTGCCCCACATCTTAGTGCTGATTCAAACTTGAGCCAACGACACTAGTGGTTGACACGTAGGCCTGGGAGCTACGGATCTGCCTCCACAGGTTCTATAAGTTCACATTGGCTTTCTCGCTTGACATGCTGTCATACATTTTTTTCTATGTGCTGGATGTCACGTAAGCAAAAAAGCAGGACAGGTTAAACCCTGGATTGCTCAGCTATTGTCATAGCCTTCTCAGCACTGGGGCACTGATGGAGTCTATTAAAGAACTTGTTATTTAAGAATAGTGCATTCAATGATGATTTTAGATCTGTCACCCATGAGAAGACAGAATGTCACCATGGATGCAGTCTTGGACTAGACTCAAAGCTCACATCCCTCCCTTAGCAGCTCAGTGGCCCTTCCATTCAGCTTACTTGTCTATAAAACAGCAGAAGCAATGATGAATATTCTTTGAGAAGACCTCACAGGACACCTAGCTTAGAAATGATAGGATTTGACATGTGGTATGTGTTGCTTAAATGCATACTCCGTTGTGCTCTCTTCTTTTCTACATAGGGAAATATTTTAACCATGATCTTTCCCATGTTCCTAGACTACTAATTCAAATTATTTCCCATATATAATTTGGTGAATTATTCTGGGATGAGCAAGTGAACTAGGGACCTGTTCCCTCGGTTCTGTTGGAATCATCTGTTCACAGTTGTGAGACCTCATGCCATCACCTCTCAGTGATGGCGTGAATGACCCTTCCTGCACATTCTCAGGCCTTCTCCGACCACGCACGGTGCTTGGCAAGCAGCTTTTATACATGTGCTCAGTAGCATCCTCTCTCCTTTCTCAGGGTGACTTGCTCCTGCTACCCCTGTGTGCCCATCAACGAATCTCACCCCATTCTCTTTGTCCCTTGCTTGTTATTGTAGTTGTTCCCCACCTGTGGTATTCCAAGACCCAGCTCAGCACTTGGCATGTAGTGAGAGCTTAATAGCGGTCTGCTGAAAGCATGAGCGATGACTTTCTTCATTGGCAATGTTTGTCCATGTAGATGATACATTTTGATCATCACCTCCCCATGACTTTCTCATGACCCTTTTCCCCACCCCCTCTGCTGAATCCCTTCTTTCCAACGGGTCCCTCTTCCATTTTGGTCTCTCTCTCTCTCTCTCTCTCTCTCTCTCTCTCTCTCTCTCTCTCTCTCTCTTTTTGTGTGGACATGATCCAATGAGTTTAACTAGGGCTGTCTGCATGGGCATGTTTGGATGATTATTCATGTGGCTTCTGGCAGTGGCTACATTATTGCAGGAAATGTCTCCCATTCCTCTAGCCGCTGTGAACTGCCTGTAACTCCCATGAGTGATAAATTAATGAATGGTGAAGGATTGAAGGTAATCCTGAGAAATTAGAAATCCTAATTTCTATTGCCATAGAAAATGGGATACACTGTTCTCAGGGTTCCCTATGAGAGCGGAACAGGGTCCCCAGTCAGGGTGTGAATCTGCAGTCATTTCACTGGAAAAGGTTGCAGACAGCTTGGAATATTTGGTAAAGAACCAAGATGCTTTGCCAGAGTTTCAGATGGCTGCATCTTGGGTCTTCTGGTAGGGCTGGTGAATGGGTATGCGACCTCATGCATGTGTTTTTCTTTTGTGTGTGTGTGTGTGTGTGTGTGTGTGTGTGTGTGTGTGTGTGTGTGTGTGAGAGAGAGAGAGAGAGAGATTTTCATGGATATTGAATGTTGTTTATTTAAAGGCTTAGAAAGAATAATATTTCTCTGAAAATGACAACTCTTCATGTGCATTCTTACTGTTTTGTATAGTTATAGCATTCACCATCCACTTTAATGTTCTAACTTATTTTAAAATAAAAGGAAAATAAATTTAAAAATTTGTGGGAAGAGACAAATGTTTCTTACATTGTAACTCCTAGATACTCATTCTTCCAAAGAATATAGTTAGGTACGTTTTACCAGGAGGGTCTCACCCTTCATTCCTCCTGAGGATATGGGCTGATCTTACTAACTCCCTTCTAAACGACAGAAGGAGCCGTACAACTATAATCCTAGCACATGGGGATAGAGAGGTGGGAGGGATTCAAGGCTCTCTGAGACCTGGTTTCAAAAAAAATATTTTTCAGATTACATAATTTATAGTTTTATGAAATAAAGATAAGTTTCTTTTTTCTTTCTTTGCTTGTGTGTAAGTCTTATGGTGTGTCTGTTGTACACAAGTGTATGGGTTCTTGCCTGAAACAGGGGTTGGGGGATGCTCTCCTGTGTGGCCAGAGCAGAATATCAGGTGTCCCTCTCCATCTGCCTTTTGATTTGGTGTGTCTTAATGATTCCAGAGCTTGCTACTTTTCACATGCCAGGGTGATTCTGTATTTGCTGTTCCTCTTTGCAGGACTAGAGTTTCAGGCAAATGTTAGCATGTCCAACTAGTCAAGTGGAAGCTGAAAATTCCAATTTAAGCAATTTCAGGCCCCCTCAGGCTTTCGTGTATCACAGGAAGTGCACCTAACCACTGAGCAAACTCTCTAGTCCTGGTAATTTTTTTTTCAATACTAGAGTTCATCAAAGCAAAGAATGGTCAACCTTTTCTATTTTAAAAGCACTATAACCTGGTTTTGGTTATTTCTTTTCTGGATTTAACAGTTAAGGCTTTAATTTGATAATCTGTGAGATCCATTTCTTAATTAACCCCTTTATTCCTAGCAAATATAGTATATGTTGTAGGACACATTAACTTCTTAGACTAAAAGTGTGTGTGAGGAATGTTAGATATATTTTTAGTCATCTATCAAGGCTTGAGGGAGGGGTAAATTTTCTTGTGTACAGACTAAAAACACTCTTAGCTCAAATCACCATTTAAAAAATATTTTTATTTGTTTATTTGTAAGCAGAGAGAGATGACAGAGAGAACTGGCATGCTAAGGCATCGAGCTGCTGAAAGTGAACTCCAGATGTATGAACCACTGCATTTGGCTTTACGTGGGCACCGGGGAATCAAACCTGGGTTGTTAGGCTTTGCAGGCAAGCGCCTTAACTGTTGAGCCATCTCTCCAGCCCTCAAATCACCATTCTTGAGAATGAAATTTTACAGTACCCTTTTGACTTTTTATTTGCAGTCCAGCCTCAGCTCACTGTATGCATCAGCTTTTATCCTTAAGTGTGCACAAACCAACACAGGGGATCTAATTGCTATGTATTTTGATGAAGTTGGGCCAGTTAATTTCTTTCCTGACTGAATCTCTGTCCCTCCCTCATCTGTCCGAAGTTCCCTATAAACCCAAACCAAATGAATATCTTGCAGAAGGATTTTTGTTTTGTTTTGTTTTGCTTTTTGAGTTAGGGTCTCGCTCTAGTCCAGGCTGACCTGGAATTCACTATGTAGTCTCAGGGTGGCCTTGAACTCACGGCAATCCTCCTACCTCTGCCTCCTGAGTGCTGGGATTAAAGGCGTGCGCCACCATGCCCGGCTAGAAGGAATATTTTATTTTATTTTATTTTATGTTATTCTATTCTAGGAAGCATCTTTGGTGATGGGCAACAGTTTTGTCCTAACCTAGTAAACACAATGAGGGCTAATTGTAATATCTGTGTGGATTTAGCTTATGGCTGTTAGGGGTGGAAACACAGGCAGTGAGGATGAGTTTGTGGAAGAAAAATACAGTTTACTAGCTTTAATGGCTTTTCACTCTAGCATCTCAGACAACAGAAGGACAAAGACCCTTCTGAGTGCATTAGTACCTTGCATGACAGGTAACATGGTTATTGGAAGAGAATTTATGGAAACAAATTAGATATTTGATTAATCACTTTAAATATTGATCCATTTATATGGCTTCCTGCACATTGCCTCTTCCACACTAATCAATAGTCCAGGCGATATATAAACAACAGGCCTCTGTAATAAATGATTGCATTATGCAATGCTAGTTAAATTCAGAAATCTCTGTTTTATTGCATTTATCACTCACAAAATGTAGTGCCAAGTAGTAAATGAGATTGAATTAGAGTTTTATAATGTTTTGCTTCAAACCCAACCTCAGAATTGTTTCTCTTGGAAAGACCTATAAATGACAACCCATGGACGGGAAAGACCTGCCTGGGGAGGCAGGGAAGGGGGAGAAGAGGGAACAAAAAGGTCAGGATGAGATTGGAGGTGAGGGAAGGAGAGAGGAGGGGGGTTGGGGGGACTCAAAGAAAATGAGCAGCTTCCTGTGACAGGCTGCCTCTGTTGGATCCCAGTAAGCCATTGTAATGAGAAAGGCTGAGAAGCAAGCCTGGAGTCCTCAGGAGAGCAAACTGTCCCAGACAATAAGATGGTAGATTTATTATGAAGAAGGAAAATGTGCTTTTCCCCTCTCTCTGGTGTTTCTCAAGCTTTTAGCTTGACAAGAGAACCGAGGCTCCAGTTACCATTAGCTCCTTGAGGAGCTTCCGTGGCCGTTTTGAGATTAAATGTCTACTGGCCATGAATCAATTATCTCCCCACCCCAAGGATAAGCTGTATTCCCCTTCCTTAGATAATTCCATCAGCATCTCTAAGAAAAATGGAGGTTTCCTAAGCAACTAGAGTTAGTATAGGGGAACCAGAGCCAAGCTGCATACTTGTCTGCATAGGAAGTATACCTGCCCTCAGAGACCAGGGTCCCAAAGGGACTTCTTACAGCATGGCTATCTGAAGGGTAATGCACTGAAAAACAGGCCATGATTTTGTGCGGGAGCATTCTTTCCAAACTCCAGGAGATATGCTATCAATCTTATCACACAATTTTGGGAAGAGGAAGTGGCGGGGTTGGGCTGGAGAGATGGCTCAGTGGAGAATGGCTTGCCTCTCAAATGTGAGGACCTGAGTTCAGATCCCCAGCACCCACACAAAGGCTAGGTGTGGTGGAACCAGCCCTGGGGAAGCAGTGACAGAAGGATCGTGAGACTCACTGACCAGCTAATCTAGCCAAATCAATGAGTTCCAGGTTCAGTAAAAGACCCAGTCACAATCAAATAGGTGAGCGCTTGAAGAAGACACTTCTGTTACCTCTAGCCTCCACATGCACCCGTGCACACATACACGTGCACACATCCATATATGAGCACATCACAGACATGTGCACAAAGAAAAAAACATAAAAAGAAGGGATGGGGTACAAAAAGGGTAATGGAGGTCTGGCCAAAGTACGTTGTATGCACATATGAAAATAATAAAGCCCAATATTTTGTACAATCAACAGGTACTAATTATAAACCTAAAATAAATAAGTGAAAAAAAATCTTATTTAGTTTTAGCACAAACTGCATGAATGAGTTGCGTCTGCATAACTGTGCTGTGTGGGCCCGGGAGAAGGTCTCTTCTTTCCTGGAGCACTGGCTATGTGTGTCCAGAGCCAACTGGACTGGCGTGAGAGCTCCGATCATGGATCATGTGCAAAGCTTCTTTGCTTACTGTCTCTTCTGACCAGTCTGGAATGTTTTCTCACTTTCTGCTTGTCAGTATGTTTTACCTCCTCCGGGGTGAGGGAGAAAAATCAGTGGGGGAAATGCTTGCTGAGCAAGTATCAGGGCCTGAGTTCAATCCCCAGCACCTATGTAACAACTGGGCATGGCATATGCACCTGTAATCCCAACACCAGGGAGGTAGAGGCAGGATCCCTGGGGTGCTCTCTGGTTAGCTAGTCTAGCTCAGTTGGTAAGCTCCAGGCTCAGAGAGAGACTTCAAGAATGCTCAGCAAGCATTTTATCCACTGAGCTACATCCCCAGCCTTAGGAAACGTTCTTATGGCAGGTATGATCATTTGGAAAAAAGTTAGGATCAATGATCATGCAGTAGGAGTGTCTCCAGGTACTGGATACAAAGCACTTGAGTCTGCCCATCAGGATGCCATGGAGCACAGAGTCTCCTGTGAAGCAGAACTCCTCGGGAATGTCTTTATTTCTCACTGGCAGGGTCTTGCATGGGGGCTTGAGCCCTCTCTGAAGTGGTTGCTACACTTCTCTTTGCTCCAGAGAACCCGACCAGCAGTGCTGTGGTTTGAATGTGAAATTCCCCACAGGTTCATGTGAGTGAATGCATGGTCCTCAGCTCGTTGTGTTGTTTTGGAAGATTATGGAACATGTGGAGCTTCATTGGGGGAAGTTGGTCACTGGGGGTGGGCCAGGTCCCACTTCCTGTCCCCTCTCTGCTTCTTTACACTCCTGCCATGATGGATGGATGGATCCACTCAAACTGTGAGTCAAAATACACCCTTCCTCCTTTGAGTTAGGTCTTGGCAGGCTTTTGGCTACAGCTACAGAGAGGTAATAGATACAGTGGGAAGGCCACCTCTCCTACCCCATGATCAATGAGAAGAAGCAGCCATACAGGAGGGCTGCTTGGAAGTACCGGCAGGGAGTGAGGGATCAGACAGCTGATGTAGAGGAAAAGCAGGGGTGGAAGTGGGGAGGGGGCGGGGAAATTGCGTGTTAACATAAGGAGTTAGTGCCAGGCTCCAGGGTGTTTAATTGATACAGGGATTTGGGCTGTCTTTGAGAGAGTTGGATTTTAACCTGGCTCTTGGGTGGGCATAATGAAGAGTGGCAATTCACGACAGAGAGGTGAGTTTTGATAACATTTGTGAGTGTTCTCTGTGGTGTTTTGTGCTGAAACCTGAGTTGCCATCTGTTGTAGAGAGCTTCACGTTGCTGGATGGTCATCCAAACCACACATAGTTTCTAGGAGGACAAGGTTTATTTCATCTGACAGATACAGTGGGAAGTTCCATCAGTGGTGAAAGAAGCTGGCTCCCATTCATAAATTCAAGCAGAGAGAAAAGCCACCACCAGCCAGCAAACACAAAACCCTCAGCAAGCAGGACTCTGCTAGAACTCAGACTACATGGGTCTTGCATGTAGAGGTTGCCTCACGATTGTCTTCTCTTGAGGAGATTCCAGTTTTGCATGCTTGGCAAGATCAAAGTAGCAGTGACTCACGAATCCTGTGCCTTTAGACTCAGCTCAGGTTCCTGAAAGGGCTGGTGATGGACACCTGTCAGCTAAGCAGTGCACTGTAAGGTGGCTGTGTGCACTTGGGTTATTAATAATTATCTTGGAAGAAATCCTCTGAGATTGTGCAAACTTTCTGTCCTTGAACTTAAACTCATGAATTTCAGCAGCCTTTCATAGATCTTGCCCAGGAGATCATTATCCTCCAGGTATCCTGGGAATGACTTTTCTATTCCTCTCACCCCTTCATCACCCTCAATTGGAATTCTCCTGTAAGTGAAAGTTTGACTTTTTAAAAATAATTACCTGATAAAATTAATCTTTGGCTTTTCAAGGAGCATCTGTGCTTTAAAACCGACATTTTCATGAACGTTATTTTTGCTGATTGTAAATGCAATATATATTTAGAAACAAAAATCCAACTCAAACAGAGATAAATAAAATCTGCCATCTTGGATCTAGGGAGATGGAGTACTGGATTAAGTCCTTTGGGCACAGCATGAGGATGCGAATTTGGATCCTTAGCACCTGTGTAAAACTTCCAGGCATGGTAGTGAACACCTATCATCACAGCGCTGGGGAAACAGAGTCAGGAGGATCCCTGGGTCTTGCTGCTTAGCTAGTCTCGATGAGTCAGTGAGCTCTAGGTTCAAGGAGAAACCCAGTCTTAAAGAAATGAAGTGGAGAGCAATTGAGGAAGACACTGATATTGACCTCTGGCCTCCACACACACATGCACACAGGTGCACAACCTCCACACATGTGACCATACATATGAATGTGTATACACATGTGCAGATACACCTCATACACACATGCACATGAAAAGGAAAATTGATCATCTCTTCTAGTGACAGGCTTCTCAATATTCTACAGTCTATCCATGTATGTTTATGCATATATAAACCAGAAATAGATCATGGTGTGCATGCTAGTTTGTATGCTATAGAGTTATAGTTCTATTACATTTAAAGGGCAATAGTCAGATGATATGTTGTAATTTTATAACGAATCACTTATTAGATGTTTTGGTTGCATTTCGGTTCATTTACAAAAGAAGTACCACCACCTTTATGTAGAAAACAATATGAATCAAGAACAGGAGTGATATTTACCAAACTCTAATGCCATGCTGGGGCATAGTGCCAGGTATTTCCATGACTAAACTCATCTCATTCTCCTCACAGCTACAACGCATATCACACACAACAGCTCATGCTTGGTAACTTGTCTGATGCTTTGTCTATCTAACCGGTGGAATCTAGACTTGCACCCAGATTCTGTCAATGTCAAATACTGGCTCATAACTGTGATACTATATTGATCTCTTAAAGTCCTGTCTTAAGCAAATACCTACAATTGGAATTCCTGGGTAAAAAGGTGTGTGAATGTTTTGTGTTGCTACAACAAAACCCTGGAGCTGGAAACTATATGAAGTGGATGATTTGCATTATAGTTTTGGAGGCTGAAAGTTCACAATGCAGCAGTCCCATCTGGTGAGGTCTGGTGAGGACCAATGGCTCTTCCATCATAGAGGAAGTAAGAGAGGAGAAGGGCCAGGCTGACTCTTGACCACAAGGGAACTGAGCTACCCCAGTGAGACCCCTGCACCAGGGCAGCCATCCTAGTTCACCTTCCACTAGGTCCCTCCTCTTTTTGTGTGTGTGCATGTGTGGGGGTGCAGGGGTGTGCACACATATGAGGATATGTGTGGGGGCCAGAGGACAACCTCAGTTGTTATTCTTAATTGCCATCCATCTTTTGTGAGGCAAGTTCTCCTTGGCCCGGAGCTCACCAAGTAGGCTTGACCGGCTGGATTGAGAGCCTCAGGGATTCTCCTGTCTCTATTTCTCCAGCACTGAGATTACAGGGCTGTGCCAGCGTGTTGGACCTTTTACATGGGTTCTAGAGATCAAATTCGGGTCCTCATGCTTGTTAGGCAAACACTATGTTTTGCATTGTTCCTTTATTTTGATTTTATTTTTTGACAGCTTTGAGACCTGTATATAATTTATCTTGACCATATGCACAACCCCCCACTCACCCCAGTAATTTCTCTGCAAGGCAAGCACTTTATCAGTTAAGGTGTCTCACCAGCCTCTGGGCTACACCTTCTACCACTGCCACCACTTTTCAGTGCCATTATAATGAGGGCCATGGTTCTACCACATTAAGCTTTGGGGGACAACCTATATCCAAACTGTGGCCAGTGGTATGCATATTTTAAGGCTTTTAAAAAGGCTGTATCCAACCACTTTCCAGAAAAGCTGATGGGATTTACACCCAGTGCAGGTGTGGGTGTATCTGTCTGCTCATTTTCTTAAGCCAATGACAATTATGCATGCTCTAACAAAAATAAATATGATTTGTATCAATTACTATCTTGTTCCTGGGACAAAATACCTGACCAGATGCAGTTTATGGAAGGAAAAGGACTTAATTCAGTTCACAGTTTCAATGGGGAGGCTCATCATGGCCGGGAAAGCATGGTGGGAGCAGGATGTGGGTGTCTCACGGCAGTACAGGAGGGGAAGGGAGAGGAAAAGTGAGGGGAGAGGTGGGGAAAGGAGACAAGGAAGTGGGGTTGGGCTAAAAACCTCAATCAAGGCCCACCCCTCAGTGACACACTTCCTCCAGCAAGGCTCCAACTCCTAAAGGTTCCATAACCTTCCAGCCCCCTGACATCAGTTGAGGATTCAGTGGTCCAACACAAGAGTCTATGGGGGAAATTTTATATTCAAACTGCTGCATCTTTGTTATAGAAGATCTTTAATGAGGGTGTTTTATTTCCATGTAGAAGAATCTGGTGTGACTCCTTGGTTCCTGACCCAGAATTCCAAGGCTGTATAGAATGGAGCATGAAGTAGTTGCTGGGGAAGTGAGCAGAGGGATGAGTGGGTACAACACTTGCTGCTGCTGCTGCTGGCCTTGGCTGGTGGGGGCTGTGAGGAAGGTTCAAAGCTCCCACCCTGGCCTCTGTGAGAGGAGGGACCGTGCCTGCTTCAGGAGAAGAGAATAAACAAAAGCCCAGGCATGGGTTTGACTGTTTTGATCTCAGTCATTTGTCCAAAACCAGTCATTCTCTTCTTATAGTAAATGCAATTACTTATTCAGAAGAAAGTTTTGAATTTAGTTATGTCCAGGCAAACCCAGCCCCATTCAGAGTTTTCTCCACAAGTTCAGGTTTATAATTCACTCACATTCACCTTGCAAAGTCTCCCCAGGTCTTTCTGTTCCTCTACTACTCTACTCCTCCCAAGGGTTAGGTTCTCATCTCTCAGGATCCTTAAACCACCACATCTGTCCTCAAAGGGCACGGCCACCTCTTCCTCTGATCACTCTTGGACTCTTAGTGTCCTGGCACTCCAGACACATCCTCTGATGGCCTCCGGGACCGTAAGTGTGGTAGTGATGGGCCACACAGCTCGTGAAGACGGTAAACCTACTCACATGTGGCCCCTCTGCTCCTGAGCACCAGAGAACACAGCCTCCTGCTGCTTTCCTCCCAGTCTCTCTCATCTGGGCCTTCATGCTTCAGCCAGGACTGCTTGTCCTGCTAGGGCCCAAGGCAACACTTCCTTAGGAATACATTTACCACTCAGCCAAAAAAAAAAAAAAATCCAGCTTTCTCCAGTCATATGTTCTCATTTTGATCCAGAAAAGATCCGATTGTGAGATGTCTGAATTGTTGGGAGAAGAGATCATGGAGATAGCGTTTCAAAGATGCAGGAAATAGATTCATCCGACTGACACATGAATGCAGCAGCAGGCTTCTCTTGCCGGGACTCATGTCTGCACACATGCTCATTTTGATATATGACACACCCTTGGCTTTCTCACATTTAACATTCCCGGTTTCAGCTATGCGCTGATGACCTAGAAGATTTATGACGCATAGCGATTTGTGGTTCTGCTCGAGCACATTTGACTCATAGGCTGTCTGGCTGCAGGGGCCCGGGAGTCCCTTGGCTGGTGTGTGCACTCAGGTGTCTACCCAGCGGCCTTGTTACACATTCCAGAATGTTCATGAAGCATTCAATTACAGTGTTTAAGTTCATTGTACAAATCCTCAGATATTCATAGAGGGGGCTTTTAAAAACTTTTTATCATTATATATTCATTATACACAATAATGGCTTTATTTTGGCAGTTTCATTCCTGAATATAGTGTATTTTGATCATATTTACCCCTCTTGGTCTCTCTTGTTCCCCTCCCACTTCTGATCCCCTTCCTCTTCCCAACTCACTCCTTTCTGCTTTTGCTTTGTGTGTGTGTGTGTGTGTGTGTGTGTGTGTGTGTGTGTGTGTGTCTGTGTCTGGAGACGAGTGTCATTAGTTGCTTACAGGAGCATGGATGAGGGTTGTTCACAGGAGCATGGGCAACTTACCAGTAGCTACCCTACCAAAGAAAATGTCTCATGTCCACGGCAACCATTAACTACAGATAAATCCCGTTTTGACACGTGTTCTTTGGGGAAACATTAGGTCTGTACTTCATGACTTCCTCCATTGTTAACATTCACTTCAGAAATGAGGGTGTATTGGCTCTTGTAGAAATGCCTCAGGAATGCAGGCATGCCAGAGGGGCAGCTTATGCTCCTGGGAGAGGCCACAAATCACTCAATCTGTTGGTGATAGTGCAGAAAAGGAAATGGAGGCCAGCCTAAAAATATGAGCCCCTACCTGCTCCATCCAGGCCAGAGTGATCCGTGTTGTCAGTGGCCACAGGCAGCCTTCCCATTTGTGAAAATAAACGTGGTTCTCAGTCCTGCCTCTTGGAATCTCAGGAAACTTGTTAAAATATAGAATCTTGTTCAGTCAGGATCTGGAGGCGAGGTCTGGACTTAAGTATCCTAAAGGATTCTGCTCTGTGCTGGGAAAGAGACTTTTTGGGTCAGAATAATGGCTTTTCTTGGTTCTAAAGGGACTGGTCATGTGACTCCAGGCTAGGGATATGCCACAGCCACACCACACGCTAGATGTTGTAAACGTCTGAGCTGTGGACATGCCCTGAGCTGCCCTTTCCTTCTACACCATGTCAACTTCTCTTTGTCCCTCAGCTCTTAGCCAAAGTCCCTCCTCTGAGAGCCATCAGAGGGAGCCTCCCCCTCCCCCAGCCCACTACACTCCTCTGAGTTCCCCACCCTATAGTCACCTCTGTGTCCCTAGAATCCCTGGACACACTAAATGTCAGTACTCTGCACGTCATTGTTTCCTGTGGAGCTTGTCAGACTGGATTTTTAAAAAATGTGTGAAGCATGCCCATTGAGGTCTCTTGTCATTGCAAACAAATGCCTGTTCAGCTTTATATGGGTGGTTGGAGCATTGAACCCTAGACCATTAGACTTTGCAAGCAAGTGCCTTTACCACAAAGTCTTCTCCCCAGCTCCATAGTGAATTTTTTTTTCATTTCCTGTCTTCTGTCTCTCTTATGCCTGGCACATGTATGCACATATATACACACACCTACCCACACTAATTATTTGTTACTTGAGTAGATAAAATTGGATTATTTTAAAGTCTGAGGCCTCGGAGGATGCATTGGATGAAAGGAAAGCGTGAAAGTAAAATGAAGATGTTTACTCATATAAGTTTAAAGTAAAAAAAAAATACTGTTTTCTCTTGAAATAGAGACTCCTCTTTTTTGAGTCAAGTTCTGGGGCTGGAAATTGAGCTCATTGGTTCCTGGTCTTGGAAGCACATTGGGGGTGCCTGGACGGTGCTCCAGTCACTCAGGCCCACCCACCAAAATTCTGACCCATCAATTTGGAGGGAGTTCCGTTTATTCAACAAGCATCATAATTTATGCATCCCTCATCCAGCCCTGTCTCAAAGAGCCATACATGGAGCTGGTCAGAGGGCAGGATCCTGGGTCCTGTTTTGGCAGTTGTCATCAGTAGGACAGAAGATGGAGGATAGAAGACAAACTCCCTTACCTCTGAGCTACTCTCTGCTCATGATGGCCTTGTTCCTCCATTCAGGCTCTGAAAAACTCTTCTGAATTCTCCCACAAGGTGCTCTTAGAGCTGAGGGGAAGTTGGTTTGACTTGTCCAAGATCAGCCTTTTACTTTGCATGGTTTCCCAGATCTAGCATGATCTCTCAATGTCCTGTGGTGGCAGCCTGTGGTGTTTTCTGCAACAGGGTTGTGGTAGTTTGAATTAATGTCCCCCAATAGATTCAAAAGTATAAAAGTTTTTCTCCAGCTGCCTGGCTGGAGGAGGTGTCACCTAGGCCAGATTCTAGGTTCCATCAGCCCTAAGGTATTACTAGGGTGGATGCGAAATTCCAGTGATACATATGCAAAGAGCAGTCTGAGCTGAAGTCTGGCAGTCCTGCTGCTGTTAGAGTTGGAGTGTGCTGGCTGGAGGTGCTGGATGGCTTTTTCTCTCTGCTTGGATCTGTGAAAGTGGGGCCAGCCTTTTTCTTCATTATTAAACTTCCTCTGGATCTGTTACTTTAATAAATATATTCCTCACAAAACTGTGCCTGGTTTGGAGATTCTTCTCAGCGGCGTGTGACTGACTGTGATAAGGGTCTTACCACTTAGGACTGGTGGGTAACCAAGCACTTTGGCAATAGCCTGCATTATTTTGGAGGCCTCATGGGCCTTCACTGTGGAAGGTAACCTGATTCTGGCACTGGGATATAGCAGCAATAGCCTATGGTATTAGGATAACGCTTTCTTCTCCCCAATGGAGTGCTTCGGCTCAAACTATCCACCCTCTCTCTTTTTAAGAAAGTTATGTATTTAAAGTAGCTGAGCAAGTGGACAGTTTCCATAGAACCGATTCATGTCCTCATTAGTTTTGTGTGTCTCTCCCTCCCTCATCCCAGTACCCTCAGACCCTTCCACCCCTGTGCTCTGTCCCTCCATTCACCTGCCCAGTCTCTTCTCCTCTCATTCCTCCCTGCTTCTCCTCTCCCCATGGCTTATTTCCTTCTTCTGTGCCAGCACTACAGATGCTTACTACAGCTTATAAACGAGTCAGACTATTCCATGTTAGGCTCCACCTAACAGACAGAACATGTGCTGTTTCTGTTTTAGAACCTTGCACAGTTTCTCACGATGCATGCATTCACATACAGTTCATATCCAGTATCAAACATTTGTCATTTGAATCATACTTCATCTTTCTTCTACTGAACTGTGAATGTCTCTGGGGCTGGGATAACTCATTTTGTTTTCACTGGCTTACATACTTGGTGTCATAATTTGCACATAATAAGTGCTTAATAAATGTTTTTACAATGAAAAGACTACAAAAAGCAATTAAGTATTGTTCTGAGTCAGCGGCTTGCCTAACTCAATTTGAAACGAAGGATGGTCAAGAGAGGGCCATGGAACAATGACATTGTGTCAATGAATATCAACTTCTGAAATTTTTAATTAAAAGGAAAAAATGAAAAAATATTTTGAAATAGTTTCTTGAGGCATATATTTTAATTGTCAAATCATCTTCATTTTTCCTTCCTCTAAATATTCACAATAGCTGCTCACCCTGTGGAATATGATTATTAGTAAGCTGGGGATCCAGCGCTTCTTCTGCTCTGAAGGTGTGTTTGGATTGCACCCTCCTCTCCTCTCTCATTCCAGCTCTGGGAAGTAGGCTCTGATGGCTGCCTAGGAGGGCACTCTCTTCCTCTCCCTCAGGTTTTCAGTCTTTGCCTTCTGAAATTGTCTCCTTCTTTGAGTCCACAACCCTGTGGCAAAGAGGGGGTGGGAAACTCCTTCCTGCCAGGTTGGCTAACCTCATACCCTCTGCATGCCTCCCCCTTAAAAAAAAAACAAAAATCATGGTACTAGCATAAAACCAGACAGACAGACCGATGGAACAGAATTGAAGACCCTGCTCTTAGTTTGAGTAACTATAGTTACTTGATCTTTGACAAAGGTGCCAACAATATTCACTGGCATAAAGATAGCATCTACAACAAATGGTGCTGGACAAATTGGATAAGTACTTGTAAAAAATGAAACTAGACTCACTCCTCTCACCGTGCACAAAAGTCAAGTCCAAATGGATCAAAGACCTCAGCATAAGACCTGAAACTCCTGGAAGAAAAATAGGGGGAACTATCCACAAGATAGGAGTTGGGAAAAACTTTCTGAACAAACTTCCAGTAGCCCAGGAAGTGCAAGAATCACTTAACCAATGGGATCTCATCAAGCTTGAAAGCTTCTATACAGACAAACATACCATACTCAGAGCCAATAGACCACCATCAGACTGGGAGATAATTTTTGCCAGCTATAAAAGTGACAAAGACCAATACCTAGAACTTACAAAGAACTAAAAAAACAAACAAACAAACAAAAACAGCCCTTTCACATTGATCTCAACAGAGACTTAACAGAGGAGGAAAAACAAATGGCTAATTCTCATTTAAGAAAATGTTCATCATCCTTAATCATCAGGGAAATGCAAATCAAAACTACAATGAGATTCCACCTTACTCTAGTCAGAGTGGCAATCATTAAAAAATCCAACAACAATAGATGCTGGTGAGGATGCAGGGGTGGGGGTTGGAGGAAAGGAACCCTCATTCACTGCTGGTAGGATTGAAAACTTGTACAATCACTATGGAAAGCAGTGTGGAGACTCCTGAATAGGATGGATATAGAACTATCAATGGGCCCAGTTATCCCTCTACTGGGCATCTACCATCAAGATTTCATGCCTTAGCACAGAGACATTTGCTCAACCATGTTTATAGAGGCTCAATTCGTAATAGCTAAGAATTGGAATCAACCCAAATACCCATCTCTGGACAAATGGATATCAAAGTTGTGGTATATTTATATTATGGAATTCTACTCATATGAAAGGAAAAATGACATAATGAAATTTAAAGAAAAGTGGATGGACTTGGAGCAGATCATACTTAGCAAACTCACACAAGAACATAGAGAGAAACACTGCGTATTCTTCCTCATATATAGTTCCTAACCAGGTTAAGCTTAGACTCTAAGCAAACCTGACAGGTGAACTGAGAGACTATAAAAAGGGACGGAAGGAATTGGGGGGGGGGAATGAAAGGGTGGAGGGTATTATACAATAAGATAAACCAATAATGAATCAATACCATAAAATTCTAACTTTCATACAGTAAGCTCCTGAGGAAGCTGTGGGTACCACCTGGTAAGAGGGGCCATGAATAGAATGGGAGTAATCCTAACCCCATGAAAAACTCCTCAGGCCTGTGTCTCCCTGTCCCAGTTATTGGTTCCTTCCCACACTGAGTTGTTGATCAAAGAGACCCACAAGATCCCCAAAACATGACAGACTTCTGTCAAAGCTCCTGAATACCCACCCCAAGCCAAAGGTAAGATCTTATTGTTGAAGAAACCACAGAGTGTAGTCAAACAACACTGAGAGATCCTTCTAGATCCAGAATGGTAACCAGCTCCCAGATGGTAGCATGCGTAGAGATGGAAGATGTTGCATGAAGTGTTGCCAGCGGAAATTGGTCAATGATATTTGGAGAAAGCAGAGACCACTGATATACAATATAGATAGTTGTCACAAGAATGCTGAACACACCACTATATGGAAGAGACCAGCAAGTGAAGAAGTGCTCATCTGTGCAATAGTGGTGATAAACCTAGGAGGGTAATCAGTGGCTTACTGACTGGCTAAGAGATCTGTTCAGTGACAAGGAACCCTTAACTGGAATTGGGATCCATGGCAAAATCTTATGGGGACCAAGAACCCAGGCTCCAAGGAGAAATTCCCAGTACCAGAGAGCTACAGAGAGGCTACACCCATTAGGATGTTGCCAAATTAGCAATGTGTGCCTCATTTAACCAATAATGATCTCACTCTCTGATGAAGATTCTGTTTGTATTTTTCACTGACTATAGAAATGATCCCTGAAAGTATATATTTTTTATGTTTGTATTTTTCAGAAGGCAGTGAGAGAGCTGGTGACAACCCAATTCCATCAATAAGACATTGGATGATGGCTGATATCCTGGCAGGAAACAAACCATCCCTGGCCTTCACACAGGGCCGAAATGAAACCTATGAGAAAGTGATGAGACAAAGAGGAGACCAATCACCACAGCAAGTCTGATAACCCATGAAAGGTCAGTGGAGACAGACACCAATGATACCCAACACAACCCAGGGCAAAGGTCTGGAGATACTTAATATCTCAACAATAAAGTAGACTTAAAACTCACCCACCATGACTCAGGGAACTGAGCAGAAGAGGGGGCGGAAAGATTGTAAGAGCCATGGTTGGGGAGAATATCCAGAGACATTGTCCCCCTCAGCAACAACAAAGGGGGAGAGAAGGGGGTAGAGGCAAAATAATATCCTCTATGCTGACATTTTTTTTTCCAGGAGGACATTGCTTTGGAAATATCTCTGAATTGCTCTTTACCTGTTGTAGATATATTATTATATTGTTGCAAGCAGAGAGAGATAGAGAGAAGAGAGACAGACAGAGAGAATGGGCATGCCTGAGCCTCCAGCTGCTTCAAAGAATTCCAGATGTATGCACCACTTTGTACATCTGGCTTTACATGGATACTGTGGAGTCGAAATTGAACCCAGGCAGTTGGGCTTTGCAGGCAAGCACCTTAACCACTGAGCCAGGTATTCAGCCATGATTATCTTTTATTTATTTTTATTTCATTTTATTTTTTGAGGTAGGGTCTCTCTCTAGCCAAGGCTGACCTGGAATTCACCATGTAGTCCCAGGGTGGCTTTAAACTCAAAGCAATCATCCTACTTTTGCTTCCCGAGTTCTCGGACTAAAGGCATGAACCACCATACCCAGGCTTCCTTTGGATTAGACTGTTTAAATGGGCCATTTCAGTGACCCAGGCAGGCTTTCCATTTCTCTCTCCCCTCCTCTCCTCTTTCCTTTCTTTTCTCAGACTCCCATACTTTTGAGGCAAGCACTTAAATGACTGGGTAACTCCCCAGGCCCTCCCCCTCCTTTCTTCTTTCCCTTTCTCCTTCAGCTTCTCATGCACCCCAAGCTGGCCCCAAAATCACTTTGAGACTGAAGATGACCTTGTACTTCTGATCCTCCTCTCTCTACCTCCAAAGTACTGGCATTACAGGTGTGTACCACCATGTTCTGTTTATGTGGTTCTTGGAAGGAACCCAGGGTTTATGCATGCCAGGCAAGCACTCTACAAACTGAACTATACCTCTGGCACCATCTTTCCCTTTCTGTTCTTTTGTCTCCCCACTTCCAGGTCCTTCTATGGGGACCGGTATCCTTTCCCTACCTAGCAGAGGGCAGAGGAGAAGGCTTGAGACTGGGTCTTCAGTCCACATCCTGCTCCTCCATCTGGCGCTTGCCTTACTCATGAACATGTGAAAGTCCTTCCTCAGTCTTATAAACCAGCCCTTCTCCAGCCATGGGCTTGGAGAAGCGCTCCATAGACTCTGTAGAGGACCACATAGCAAATGGACCTCGGGCTGGGTGTCACAGCCCTGTCCTTGTGGAAGTAACCACAGGCATGTGGTCATGGGTGTGCAGCTTCATTGTTGGACACTGGAGAGTTAAATTTCATGTGTCACAGGATATTTTTCTCTTGATTTTTCAAACATTGATGTCAGCTTGCAGGAATGAAAACAGGGAGCCGGCTGGGTGTAGTTTACAATCGATTGTCTGGAATCCCTTTATCTCTCCTTCAAAAGAGAGAAATGCAAATTTAATGTAGATAATTTTTTCCCCCCAAAACATGTACTAGGATATAACCTGCAGACCCATGAATGTGGTGTATAGGAATGTGGAGACACAGGTTTGAATTGAGACAGAATGAAAGAAAAGGCAGACACACACACACACACACACACACAGAGAGAGAGAGAGAGAGAGAGAGAGAGAGAGAGAGAGAGAGAGAGAGAGAGAGAGAGAGAATGGGCACACCAGGGCCTCAAGCCACTGCAAACGGAGCTCCAGACACATGGGCCACCTTGTGCATCTGGCTTTACGTGGGTCCTGGGGACTCAAACTCGGGTCCTTCTGCTTTGTGGCAAATGTTTTAGTCGCTAAGCCATCCCTCAAGGCCACAGGTTTGAATTTTTGTCTAGAATATGAATGAAGATTTTTGAATGTAATGTGGGTGCATTTTTTTTGGTATTGGATCAAATTGAATGTGAGTGGCTCTGAGCTCTGACACATTTGACTGATGGCTTTTTTAAAATTACACATGAAATTGGGTTTATTTTAAACTGCTAGGGTCCCATGAAGAAAGTGGCTATGTCTGGGCCACAGCATTGCCTATCCTCCCTTCTCCTCTCTCTCCTGGTTGTGAGGGTTGGGTCTGAGCTTCCCAAGGCTCTCAGAATGTCCTCTCGGTTGGCATACTCCATACTGAAGTATCTGGAGTGACACCAATGAGGGGCCTGTCCCCACATCAGTGGTGGGTTTCCCCACCTGCTATAAAGTTCCATAGAAAACCAAGAGCCTTCCCACTGCAGGGTTTCTGACTTTGGTCTTGCTGCCTCAGCTAGGTGAATCTCAAATGTTTTCCTCCATCTCTAAATCTCCCTGCTCCCTCTGCA
The DNA here is from genome assembly GCA_004024765.1 of Zapus hudsonius. Taxonomy (NCBI): domain Eukaryota; kingdom Metazoa; phylum Chordata; class Mammalia; order Rodentia; family Dipodidae; genus Zapus; species Zapus hudsonius. The sequence continues at coordinate 41,428 of PVHP010003155.1, read as the reverse complement.
TTCAGGCTAACCCACAAGTTTCTCATCTTGGCTGAAGGTGGACACACCTGAGACACTCTGTTCTAATATCAGTTAGCACATTCTTTTTGTCCTTGTTTTTTTGAGAGAGGATCTCATGTATCCCAGGCTGGCTTTGAACTTCTGATCTTCCTGCCTCTGTCTCCAGAGTACTAGGATTACAGGTGTGCACCACTATGCCCAGTTTCATAATAGCACTCTCTTGCTTCGTTTCCCTCTACCATCCTTGTGAAGAAATGCTGCTGTTGACTCCTGATCGACGTGATGTCTTCATTCTTTCAAAGATTGTTCTAGTTGGAGCTAAAAGGTAGGATGAGGCAAGCCCCACGGAAACAGTGGATGTCTATCCATCATTTGAGGGAATGCACTGACATCCTTCATCTTTCCCAGTGGCCAGCATCACGTCGCTCTTCAACATACTTTGACAGAGTGGTATTTGACTATGCAAAGCTAATGTGGGAAGGCCTGGTACTGTAGAATCCAGATGATATTTTATAAGTAAGGGAGTTTAAAAAATTATCTTTGTGTGTGTATGTGGTGTGTTCGTGTGTGGGTACACATGTGGAGGTCAGAGGACAACTTTGGGTGTCAGTTCTCACCTTCCACCTCTTCTGAGCCGGCCTGGGAGCTCCTGGGACTCACTAGGTTCAGTCTTCCATCTTGCCTTAGGAGGGCTGGGGTTAGAGATACTCACTGCCGCATCTGGATTCATGTGGGTTCTGGAGATCCAACCTCAGGTAGTCACCGGGTGCAACTGATTCACTGAGCCATTTCCCAAGTCAAGTAATGCTGGGGAGGAATATTTTCTGGAGAAAGGCAGCATGATTGGATTTTTATTTGGAGCACATAAAAGTAGAGGACAGAGCAGGAGGGCATGGTGTGCATGGTGTGGCCCATTTTGCACCATCCTGGCTCTTTGTGCTCACAGATACCCCACGGCCTTTCTGTAGACCATGTCCCACAACAGCGTTGTTGTTGGAAGTTTTAATTCTTTCCACCTCTAGATTCAGAGACTCTAATTATATTAAGTTTTCACAGTTTTGATATTTAGTAAATATTGATTGAATTAGATTGGTTTTCCAGGAACACTTAAAACGAAAGCACTCAAAAACAGCCCTCACTTGCAGGAGGTTTTTGATATGCCATTGGAGAAGATCACCTCAGGCAAAATGGATTCTTTATCTTGTCAGTAAACTGATGGGAGCTGCAGGTAGACCCTTCTTCCCCTCTTCCTCAGAATTAACACTGGAAATGAATTTTCTACTTTGGTTTTGTTGTTGTTTGCATGTGGTATCTTAGAGCGTTTTCTTAATGGAAAATATTTTTAGTTGTTTATTTGCAAGAAGAGAGGAGAGAGAGAGAGAGAGAGAGAGAGAGAGAGAGAGAGAGAGAGAGAGAGAGAGAGAGAGAGGGAGAAGAGAGAGAATGGGTCTGCCAGGGCCTCTAGTCACTGCAAACGAACTTCAGATGCATGGGCCATTTTGTGCATCTGGCTTTATGTTGAATACTGGGAAACTGAACCAGCTTGTTATGCTTTGTGGCAAATGCCTTAACCACTGAGCAACCTCTCCAGCCCAATAGTTTTTTTTAAATTGTATGTGTTCATGGATGTGCATATTGTGACTTTGGTGTTTTTAAAGACAGGGTCATGATAATTAGCCAAGAGTGGCCTTACTCCCTATGTAACCAAGGATGACCTTGAGCTCCTTACCTCCTGCCTCTACCTCCTAAGTGCTAGGATTACAGCTGGGCTGTAAGATGCTCTGCTGTTTTCTAGTATGTATCTGTAAGGTCGGAATTCAGGCTACACCCTGATCCTCTTCCCCAACCAGCCTCAAGAGAAGCATCAACAAGAGTCAAAGATAAGACTTCCCCTCCCTAAACAAGAGCCACACCTGGCCCGAGGGACGGTCCTTCCTGATCCCTCCTGATCCTGAGAGCATGTGACCACCTGAGCCCTCCACCCAACCTCATGTGACCACCTGAACCCCAACCTGAACATTTTCCCCTTAAAAGCCCTGATCTAAACCTGCTTCGCGCTTTTTCGCCACCCTTGGTGAAAATAGCCCGGCAGCTCGCTTTTCCTCCTATTAAAACCTTTCCTTTCAGAGTTGTCTCTTGTGGTCATTTCCATTCTAACAGTATCCATATATAATTACTTTCTTATTGTGGAGGACAAAACCTGACCAGAGTATCTTAAGGAAGGAAAGTGTTTCTTTTCACAGGGATGGCCGTCATGGTTGGGAAACCATGGCAGGAGCAAGAAGCCAGAGTCACATGGCTACATGAGCAGCAAGAAAGCAGAGAGGGATGAATGCTGGCACTCAGCTCATTTCCTTCTGTCTACATACTCCAGAGCCCCAGCCCATGGAGTGGATCTGCCCACATTTGGTGTCGATCTTCCCACTTCAATTCATCTAATCTAGAAAATCCCTAACAGATAAACCAAGAGATTTGTTTCCATAGTAATCTTGAATCCTGTCACAATCTGTGACAGTACAGTATTAAAGCCACATTCTCAAGTTGTAAATATCATAAAACACATTTTTTTACATGGTATGGCACAAGTCACTGTCTTTTGCAATGGATTGGCGAGGAATTATGAGTAGCATGCATTAAATCTCATATGCCCCTTGTTTTTTATCTCTTCATTTTTATGCATTTATTTGATCATCATTCATTCTGGTAATAAAACCCATAGAGTTTTAAATTGAGCTGCAGTCCCAGATGCTTTAGAGAATTTATGTTGTATAATTGTTCTGGTTTACCTGCAAACAAACAACAATGCATGACAACTATTGAACTTCTAGAGAACTCCAATCTCTGGAGAGAGTACTTCTTATCACAGAAACATGAGGACCTGAGTTTGGATCCCCAGCACCCACATAAAAGCCGGGCAGCTTGGTGCTGTGTGCCAGTAATACCAGTAATATCAGTGCAGTGACCACAAGCCCATCCAAGGCTTGCTGGCTAGCTGGCTCTGTGAGCTCTGAGTTTAGTGAAAGAGAGGCCTTATCTCAAAAAAAAAAAAAAAGATCAATAGTGAGTGAGGAAGACACCCACATCCACCTCCCGCTCCACGTGCACACGCAAACATGTGCATGCTATGTATGTCCACATGCATAGAAATACACACGCACACATGCACAGCACACATCCACACCGAAAAAGACAAGGAGCAAAGCATTGTTTGGGGGATGCATCAACCTGAGTTCTGAACCGTGTTTACCCAGATGAGCAGCAGATGCCCGTTAGTTCAAGGACTGCAAGGAAACCGGCAGATGTGGCTGCCAAGGGAAGTCAGAGATGAGGTTGCTTTTGGTGTCTCAGAGGACCTTCTCTCTTGAACGATGTTCCTCCTGGCCAGCTCTGGTGCTTTGCCGTCTTCCTTTTCCCCTTTTTCTTTTTTTTTAAATTGTCAGTTTTCATACATGTATACAATGTGTTTTGATCACAACCCCCCCAACTACATTCTTCTGTACCCCTCCTTCATCCCTTCCTCTGAGCCTCTTTCTAACTCCTACTCGTTTGTCCTCCTCATCATCCATCAGGCACAGTCAGGGTTTGCACAGGCGCTGGAGCTCACCACTGTGATGGCTGCCCTGGGACCATCAGCGTTCCCCAGCATTCTCCCATCCTTTGGTGCCTACATTCTTTCCACCGCTTCTTCCTTCTGCAGTGGCCTGTGTGCCTGAGAGGGTGTGACTCAGAGATGCCCCATTAGTGCTGAACACTCCACTGTCACTTTTCTTGACCACTTTGATGAGCGCTGAGTCTTCCCAGTGGTCACCACCATCTGAAAAGAGAAGCTTCTCTGATCAAAGCAGAGACCAAGGAAGGAACATACACACGAGGGTTTAGAGGGCATTTTGATGGACACCTCAGATCGTTTAGCTGAACAACAGCAGTACTTCCCTCCTGGAGGGTCTATGACCTCCCAGACATGGGCTCTTGACTAGGTTTTCAGTACCTGGCATGAATTCTCTCCTGTGTAGCAGACTTCAGATCCGATCAGAAAGCAGTTGGTCACCCCCATAACATCCTTCATGGGCCTCCTCATGACCCAAAAGCCCTTGCTTTGTATCCTGGCTCCTGAGGCCCAGCCCCAGCACAGACTTTATTTTTAGATGGAGAGAGATATATTCTGGGCTATTGATTAGAAGTGAACCAGCTGGCCTGGGGTTAGACTGGCTAAATGTCAGTTTTGTAGAAGAGAGGTGGTGAAGGAAATTGCATCCAGTGTACAGTTCTATGGTAAGTAGGGAGTGTGTGAACAGTGGTTACCTTTCCACCTCTGCGTGAAGGTGGTAGGTCAACGTGCAGGAGGTGTGAGGGGCTGGTCTTTTACCAGAGGTCAAGTATATTCTCTGGGGCAGGAGTTTCTAGGCTTTAAGAGTTCTCAAAGTAGAAAAAAAAAACAAACAAACATCTGGGACTGACATATTGTGGACTATTTAAAAATATTTTTTATTTATTTAAGAGGGGGGGGGATATGGGTGCACCAAGGCCTCTTGCCACTGCAAAGCAACTCCTGACCCATGGGCCACTTTGTGCATCTGGCTTTACCTGGGCACTGAGGAATCAAAGCTGCCAGGCTTTACTAGCAAATAAGTGCCTTTTACCACTGAGCCATCTCTCCAGCCTTAGACTTTGTTTTTGTAGAGTAAAGCACCAAAGAAATTCAGCAGTACTAACTTCTATTATCATTCATAAGATATATTTCTAGAGAACTACAAAATGGGTTCAGACTATGATTTGTTGCCTTTCTTCCTCTCCTTGTTCCTCCCTCCAGTCTTCCTCTCTCTTCCCTCCCTTCCTCCCCTCCATCCCTTCCTTCCTTTCCTCCCTCCCTTTCTCCTCTTTTCCCTTCTTCTTTCCCTTCCTTTCTTCTTCCCTACCTTCCTTCTTCCCTCCTTTGTTTTTGGTTTTTTAGAATAGTTTATTTATTTGTAAAAGAGAGAGAGAGAGAGAGAGAGAGAGAGAGAGAGAGAGAGAGAGAGAGAGAGAGAGCGCTTAAGTGCACCAGGTCCTCTAGCCAATGCAAACAAACTCCAGATGCATGCCCACTTTGTGCATCTGGTTTACTTGGGTACATAGGAACTAGGCTTTGAAGGGTCACACCTTAACTGCTGGGCCATCTCTTATCCCCAAAATTTTTTCTTAAATTGAGTAAATTTAGCGTCATGGGAAACCAACTACATTGTTCTCATTCCATACAAAGTCTTGAAAATGTCACCACAGACCAACTCCAGTTGGTAGACCAGTGTTCATTGATTGACTTGATCTTGGAAAATGTCACTCTATTTTAACAGGAGTGACACATAGGTCATAAAGGTCAGGTCAGGGTATCCAGCAGCGTGTTGCGAAAACTTGGCATTATTTGATCATCATTCAGTCATTTGTTGAACAGATATTAATTGGGCACTACTGTAGGCTCCATAAATATGAATAAATACATTAAATTACCAATTAATTTTTTAAGTTAATTGCTGAATAGGGTAAGAAAATCAATAATCTTTCTACTTATGCCTTTCAAGTGGGACAGATTTCAGGAGATTAAGTCCAATTATTAGATATTCTGAAGCAAAGCTTTTTTCCAATAGGGGTCAATGTCCAAATGAAACTTGCAGAAAAAGAAAAGAAAAAGATTGAATTATCCATTGTTATTCAAATTGATAAAATTTTATTTGTTGGTACATGTTGTAAAAGATTATAAATAAATCTATGATTTTGATAGAATGAAGTCTTTAGATTTTTCTTACGATATTTTTTTCTTTTTGGTTAATAGTCTTTTCAAAATGTATCAGTGTAGATCTTTTGTTTCAAGGAAGGTTGTTTATGTAGCTATGCCCCCCTTTCCCCATGGAATAATCCCCCCCCCTCTCTCTCATTTTTCTAGGCATGGCATTATTGTGTGAATATCTGGATATGTTCCAGTTCTTAAGATTTCTGACCATGACCACATTGCATTCATGTGCTGCTCCTCTTCAGATAAAAAGAAGTTTAAATAAAACCTTTATCTTTGTTTGGCAGAGAAGAAGTGAGGGTAGAGATGCCCCAGTTTCTCTCAGCTTTGATTACCTTTCTGTTGGCGCTTTGCCTGTGGACAAGAAGACATTCTGAGGGAAGGGAGACCTGAGATTAAATGCGTTCACACTGAAATGCCCTTCACTGCACGTCAGCTGTCGGGGATGCCACTGATCTACTCTGGAACCTTCCCTACAGTGAAGTGGAGTTGCAGGGCAAGCAGCCTGCACATGATTGCAGTTACAAAGTCCTGACTTTCCTTCCTCTCTCCGTCATTCCCAAGGCATCTGTGAATGTGTTTGCCCTTACTACCTCTGAAATGAAGACTTCACATGAAATTAGGTTTGGCTTTAAATAAATATAGAAAATAATACAAGAATATTAAAATCACCAGTAATCCTATCTTGTGTATTAAAGAAAATTACAGTTTGCATTTTGGAATATAACCCTCCATCTCTTCCCCTCTGAGCCCCTCCCCCTTTTAAAAAAGGAAAAAGTTGCAGTGAATACAGAGGCATACATTTTAGAAAAGTGGTACAATTCTTCTCAGAAAACAATTTTCAACCTGGGCAACAGAAGCAAGCAAACCCCACATTTGAAAAACCACATTTAAGACTTGATAATATCTCAGGGTGTGTTAGTTCATAAATAACTTTTAAGAAGTAAACACCAAGGCATCAGAGGTATCTCACTTGGTAGAGTGCTCACTTAGCATGCCTGGGTTCGATTCCCAGCACCATATGTACACCTGTAATCCCAGTGTTTGAGAGATGGAGACAGGGGAATCAGGAGTTCAAGGTCATCTTTGTCTACCTATGGAGTTCCAGGCAAACCTGGGATACATGAGACTGTTTCAAGAAAAAAAAGAAAGAAAAAGAAAAAAATAGCCCAGGATCAGGGCAAAGAAGAGACACAATGATTTGTTCAACTCGTAGGATTGTGTCTGATAGAGTGAATGTTTGGCACAACTACCCTGTTTATTGTCAAGCCCGTTCAGGCTGTAACAGTGTTACTGTCTTTTGGCTTCACACATAGAAATGCTGTGTTTTTTCATTGTGATCAGAACCCAGGCCAGGGTGGGAGTGGGGAGAGATTTGGTGAGCTGTGACACAATTAATATTTTACATTGTAACATCTTTTTGGTTTTGTGTTTTGTCAAAGATGTGTCTGGTTTCTATTTTTTTTATTATTTCCAGCTGTCCCAATTATTTCTCTCATTTGATTTCAATTCAGCTTTCAAAGAGGAGTCGCCTTGCCAGGTGGTTATTATCTTTTTTTTCCTAAACTCTTTCAGCTCTTATTAGAAAAGATGTCCAAAGAATGTCATTATTTCAACATTTACTTTGAATATTTTTATGACCCCACCGAAGCGGAGCTCCATGTATCCACATGTTATTAATGTTAATTCTTATTGTTTGTCCTTCCACTACCCAGACCTGAAAAGACAAGGAGACACAGCCTTTCAAAAGCTGGATTTTTTTTTCTTTTTTGGAAACAAAATGGTGAGATGGTAAGAGAAATATTTCATATGAATACACTTTAAAAATAATCTAAAATTCATTGCTTTCTTACACTTAATACTTTTCATGAGGTTGGCTTTATTTATTTCAGTTACATTAAAAATATTTTATTTATTAATTTTTCAAGCAGAGAGATACAGAGATACAGAGAGAGAGAGAGAGAGAGAGAGAGAGAGAGAGAGAGAGAGAGAGAGAGAGAGACCCACCACCTTGTGGGTCTGGCTTATGTGGGTCCTGGGGAAGTGAACCCAGGGACTTAGGCACTGGGGGCAAGTGCCTTAACTGCTGAGCCATCTCTCCAGCCCCCTCGGTTACATTTTAATAACTGAAATATTACAGTTGATAGACAAGAATGAGACGAAGAGTGGTCCTAATGGTACAGGAGACTGTCAGGCCAGGCTCAGCTCCATGGGTTCTGATAGAGCAGCTCTTTGTCTGTTTATCTTTGGTAGATGAAACAAGGGTCAGTTAAAATCCATCATGGGGTTTCCTTTAGGAGATCTGTGGCCCTGCATTCAAAGGGGCTTTTGTATTATGTCCCTATCAACCCTCTTCCCAGAAGGGAACGAGGTGACCCCTGGTCTTATTTGGAGTCACCAGGTCAGCCTTTACCATGTACCCTTGGAATGCTGTTGCAGTCAGCTTTCTAGTTGCTGCGCAGAAAGAACCCAAACAAAAGCGGCTTGCGGAGGAAAGGGTTTATTTGGCTTACGGACTTGAGGGGAGACTCCATCCTGGCTGGAAAAATGATGGCATGAGCAGAGGGGTGGACATCACCTCTGCCACAGCATGGCAAACAGCGGCAGGAAGGTGTGCCAAACACTGGCAAGGGGAAGCTGGCTTATAACCCCATAAGCCCACCCCCAACAACACAGCTCAAGCGAGGTTGTAAAACCCAAACTGCCTTCAGCTGAGGATCAATCATTCAGAACACATTCATTTGTCTGTTGGGGACACCTCGATCAAACCATGACAAATGCCTTCAATGAATTGTTTGGGGACTCTAACTTGTCTGGGCCACCTCCACCTTGCTCACTCCTAGAATTTTCAAGTTGCTTTCAAAATGGAGAGTGAGTTATAATGACGGGGACACAAATGTTAACTATCTTGACAGGCTTGAGGCCACCCATACTCTCGCCTTCTTTCTCACACACATAATAAATAAATAAATAACTGCAGAAAGAAAGAAAGAAAAAAAAAAAGAAAGAATGAATGAAGTGGTTTGGGAGGCAGAATAATGGCCTTTAGAGAGATCTATGCTCTAATCTCAAGAACCAATAAATATGTTTAAAGAAAAACAAAAAAGCACTCTCAGGCTAGAATTAGGGATAGGAGAACTTTGAGGACTAGAGGGCTTATTTCTGAGATATGGCACAGCGCATGAAAGTAGATGTGCTGAAGAACTAGTGTAGTGCCACTTTAAGTACAGCCCCCTTCACAAATGGAGTGCCACCACTGTTCCCTTCTCTTGCGCAGAACCACCCACATATTCCAGATCTAGGCCGAGTACAGCATGTGCTTGCGGGCACATGCATACCTCCCATGTCACAGCCTCCTGTGGACTGCTCAGCCATGATTCACAGTGCAAACATGGAGCCTTCCTTAGCCCAGGACCATGACCCGCCTGTCCTGCAGTGAGCACCTGCCCCGGCCAGAGTTAGGTCAGAGGAGGGGTTGCTGCTGTTCTTCCTGGGTGGCAGGACTTGGGCTTTCCCTTTCCCAGCAACCAGGCAGCTCAGAACTCATGACTCAGGGTGGGGAAGATGGCTCAGTCAGAAAAGTGCCTGCCTCATGAGCCTGAGACCTGAGTTCAACACACACACACACACACAGCACATGATAATAACACACTTGTCATCCCAGTGCTAGGGAAATAGAGACAGATGGACCCTCAGGGCTGGATGGCCAGCCAGTCTAGTCTACTTGACTAGTCCAGGCCAGAGAGAGACCCTGACTCCAAAACAGATGGAGAGCTCCCCAAAATGGACATCCAAGGTTGTCCTCTGGTCTCCACATGCACCAGCTCACACACGCACACGCAAACACAGAGAGAAATAACCGTGACCCGCATCCCTGTCTCCCCTGCTCTGTCCTCTGGAAGGGAGATCTCGTTACCAGAATCACCCAGGGATGGTTTCAGAGAATATTTCTCTAGCAGAACCTAGAAATAGTTATCTATTCTTGAATTTACATAAAAGGTAATTGTGAACTCCATTAGGATTGTTAAGATAATTTTTGAAAACTGTGTATTAAAGCTATTTCAGACCTACACAAGTAGTAATGACTACCATGGCCTTTCCTGGGGCTGTTTTAGGTCCATCTCCATCCTATCACCATGGTGGCTTGTGGAGAATGGAGGAGAGTGTCCTGATCTGATTATGACCCAGAATAGTTTCTCACCTCTGGCTTCTTCCCGTTTTGTGTCCCTTCCTGCTCTGCTCGCTGCCCCTTCCTCAGGAAGGACTTCCCTCACCTGCTAGACTGGATGACTTCCCTTGAGGCTCTGAGTTATAACTGGAGACTCCCTGGTATCAAAGAAGCCACCAAGCGGCTCCAAACGAGGTGTCTCTCATTGAGCCTGACTCTGCATCTGCCTTCATTTGGGACATGGGACAATTAATTTTTTTCATGTGTATGTCTGTGTAGTATGCTTGTGTATATATGTGTTTGTATGTTTGTGGGTGCTCTTGTGTGTATAGGTACATATGCATATATGTGCATGTGGAGGCCAAAGGCTGACATTGGTGTCTTCCTTGGTCACCCCCTACCTTATTTTTTCAAGGCAGGGTCTCTTGTTGAACTGAAGCTTACTGCTTTATCTAGAGTTGCTAGCCAGTGAGCCTCAGGGATTCTCCTACCTTCACCTCCCCAGTGCTGGGATTATAGGTGAACACCAGCATACCTGGATTTTTAACAAAATATTTTATTTATTTATTTGCAAGCAGAGATACACACACATACACACAGAGGGAGAGAGAGAGAGGGAGAGAGAAAGAGAGAGAGAAAGGGCCTTCAGTCATTGCAAACAAACTCCAGATGCATGCACCACTTTGTGTATCTGGCTTTATGTGGGTACCAGGGAATTGAACCTGGGTCATTAGGCTTTGCAGGTAAGTGCCTTAACTATTGAGCCATCTCTCCAGCTCCATGACTGGTTTTTAAGTGGGTGCCAGGGACGCAAACTCATGTCCACATGCTTGTGTGGCAAACACTTTACCCACTGAGCCATCTTCCCAGCTCCTAATCTTACGTTTCCTTGTATAATTTTCACACATGTAAAATGAGATAATACAGTATTACTTATAGAATTGTTGCAAACACTTTTAAAGATTCGCATAGAGCCAGGCAATCCAATAATTCAATAAATGCAAGCCATAAAGTGTTCTTCTTCCTCAGCAAAGTGAAGCTTCATGGGAGTAGGTTTCAAGATCGCCTTGCCCATGGCTCTGCTGGGCTAAGAGCCCACTAAGTGTTTATTGATTGACCAAATGCCCGCCTAGAGAAACATCTCTGCTTGCATCCTGGCTCCCTGGACTTCAAGAGCTATAGAATCACATCTGAGGAGTGAATCTCAATTGGAAATTAATGTTAGCATTAATTAGCTTTACTTTCTTGTTCCTGGGAGTACAGCTCAGTAGACAGAGAACTTGCCTGGCATAGGGAAGTCCTGGATTTATCCTACAATATTGCAAATAAAAATATAAATAACAAATATATGCTTTTCTTGTTTTGTCCCACTCCCCCCCATGGATGTAACTTTCTTATCTTTAAAGAATACCTCGTGGGGCTGGAGAGATGGCTCAGTGGTAGAAGGTGCTTGCTTACAAATCCTGATGGCCTGGGTTCAATTCCCTAGTACTCACATAAAGCCAAATGCACAAAGTGGCACATATGTCTGAAATTCATTTGCAGTGGCAGTATGCCCTGGTTTGCCTATATTCAATCTCTGTCTGCCTCTTTCCCTCTGACTCTCTCTCTCGAATAAATAAATAGAAAATCTCAAATGAATAAATAGAAAAAAAGATTAAAGCTAATGCCTTTTGCTTGCACACCTTTTTTTGTCTACTTCCTAGGTTTTAAAGTTAAAAGTGTTTTATGAAGACTCCATAACTGAACCAACTCTGAAGGTCATTATCAACCAAAGTCCATCCTTCACATTAGGGCTCCTTGTGAATTTCCATAAATGTATAATGACATGCATTGACCAGAATAGTATTCTATAGAATAGTTTCACTGCCCTAAAATTTCCTGTTTCACATGCAGTTTTTAAAAAATGAAGACAGAATCTTACTATGTAGCTCAGATTGGCCTGGAACTCGGGATCCTCCTGCCCAACCTCTCGAGTGCTGGGATGACAGGCATGCACCACCATGCCTGGGGTTTCAAATGTTTTCTACTTTTAGAATGTGGGTAGGGAGGAGGGAAATGATGGCACCAACACAAGACTTGTACATACAGAATTTCTACTTTTTATTGAGAGAGAGAGGGGGGGGGATTACCGGGACTCCTGCTACTTTATGCGTCTGGTCTGGTTTTACATGGGTACTGGGGACTTGAACCCATGCCATCAGGCTTTAAAAGTGAGGGCCTTTAACTGCTGAGCCATCTCTCCAGCCCTTAAAATGCTTTCCAGTATGACTGTATTGATTCACATTGTAGCGCTGGTGAAGAAACCAAGTACTGTTTCCTCTCTTGACCGTGGAGACACGCAGACCCTGTGCCTACACAGTTGGAAGAGCTGAAGCTACAAGCCTATGTTTCAAGTGGTGGCTCTCTTCTGCCCAGTCACCTATACTAACGTCCCAGGGTTCTCAGAGTCATCACCACCTCTTGGCCTGTAGGCTGTCCGCTTTATGTCACTGAGGTGAGCAGATGCTCATTGAACCTGGAGATCCTGTTCTTGTGTCCAGAGTCATTTGTGCATTCCAGCCTGGGCCACCTATACTGGGCTCACTGTCCCTCTCCTTTGCTACCTCACGTGTCTCCTCCACCATCTTCCTAAGCAAAGGTTTAGCTGTGCAAGTCACCATATAGCAATGACTCCCTATCACATACATATAAACCAAGCTCTCCAGCCTGCCTGGATCACAGGCTAGCTGACGGAGAATGGCAGGTATTACATTTCTTTTTCCTTTTCTTTTATGTGTATGCTCTCTCTCTCTCTCTCTCTCTCTCTCTCTCTCTCTCTCTCTCTCTCTGTGTGTGTGTGTGTGTGTGTGTGTGTAGATCACAAGTCAACATTGAGTGTCTTCTTCATCACTGTTTTGGTTTTTAGACAGGGTCTCTCACTAAACCTAGACCTCACGGATTTGGTTAGAATAGGTAGCCAGCAAGTACTGGAGATCTTCCCATCTCTATCTCCCTAGTGCTGGGTTATAGACATGTGCCACCACCCCTGGTGTTTACATGGGTGCTAGGGATCTGAACTCACTCCAGGTCTCATGTTTGTGAGACAAGCGTTTTACCTACTGAGCCATCTCCCCAGCCCCCAGAAGTTACATTTCTAAACACGCATTCACCATGAAGCATAGATCTCCTTTTAAAAAAGAATGTGGTCATGTGAGTTTGTGATGGACTGAATTCTGGAATTCTTTTCCTTTTCCTACTCATACTAATAATTGATCATTAAAATCTTGCCTTAATCTCCTATTTCCCTGTCCCATTTGCTGATTTTATTTTCTGTACTTTTGGAAATTTTACTTTATCTGTTACCTTTTTCAGCTACTTTTCAGAGTCTTCTCAAATTTTTGATTGTTTTCAAAAGACATTGTATCTACCTAAACAAAGTGGCTTATCTTTTTCCACCTCTCGAATCATTACTCTCAGAAAGTAGTCAGAGCTCATCCCAGCCAGAGCTCCTGAGTCCAATCTACCATCTGCCTCTTCCTACTATTTCAGTCATCTGAAATCTTTTATAGGCTCACAGCCGTAACACGTTAGACTGGAATGGGACCTCAGGGAGCAAAGCTAGTTTCATCATTTCACCGAAGAGAAAATTGAGCCTCAGAAAGTGAAGTAATTTATCCAGCATCCCTGAACTACTTAAAGGGGGGGGGGTGCTGGGATCAGACCTCCAGACTCTTAATCAAGTGCTCCTGCCAATATGCCACACCCCCCATCATCACTGCCCTGATATTGTTCATCTTTTAAATTAACACATTATAAACCCTCCTTCACCAGAGAACAGTGACATTTCCACGAAGAGATATTCAACCAGCGAGGCTTTCTGACTCTCTTTCTGATTTCTTTCCCCTTACTTAGGACATCTATTTGGGCTTATGTTTGGTCTTAATTGGGTCCTTAGACCCAAATAATTTAGGGGAGTTAGGCTAATATTCAGATAGAAAATGCACAGTGTCGTGCTGACAATAATGACTCCAATGCCCAGAGCAGAGAGGAAATAGACACCTGGCATCTAGTCTTTCTAAAAAGAATCCTCTCTCTCTCTCTCTCTCTCTCTCTCTCTCTGTGTGTGTGTGTGTGTGTGTGTGTGTGTGTGTGTGTGTGTGGCATGTATATGTGCTTGCATTTGTGTGGGCACACATATGTAGCAGGTACATGCTGTACATGGATAGGCCAGAGGGCAATATTGGCTGTTATCCTCAGGTACTCTGTCTGCTTCCTTTTGAGATAAGACCTCTCATTGACTAATTAGGCTAGACTGTCTGGCCAATGAGCCCCAGAGATTCTCCTGTCTCTACCTCCAGAGCACTGGAATTACAGGACTATAGTCCCATGCCCAGTTTATTTTTACATGGTCTGGAGACTGAAGCAATCTTCTCATACGTAAAGCAAATACTTTACTCAGTGAGCTATTCCCCAGCCCTTGGAAAGAATCTTAGATCGTCATCCATTATTCAGCACATTATTTAACTAGTTGTTAAATATTTTGAATACTAACTCAGTGTATTCAAAGATCCTGAGGTAGGAAAACATCACTGAGTGATAGCCAATATCAACTTTAATTGTACTTGCAGAAAACAACCCTTGCAGCTTGTTGAGGGTGCACTGTTCAAGTAGCCTAATTGGTGAGCTCCACACCAATGAGAGACCCTGTTTCAAGGAAGAAGTGGATTCTGTATCTGAGGATAGCATCCATGCTTCTTCTGTGGCCTGCCTCCACACATATGTGCATGTGCACCTGCTCACACATGTGCACCTGCTCACACATGTGCACCTGCTCACACATATGCACCTGCTAACACATGTGCACCCATGTGCATGACAGATCATCCTGGGTATCCTCTCAGAGATAGCTGCAACACTGCTGTGGAAAACACCATCATATCTCTGAGCAGGCCAGCTCCCACATGCAGCACATTTGCAAAGAGCATTAGCTGACGGAGCTGAATAAGACAGAGAGTGCCACAGTTTAAAAGGTCAGTTGCTGTAGAGAAAAGTGATGTATCTCAGCCTTGATGAGGTGGCCTATCCTCTTCCGAGGTCACGAATCGGCCAAGTGGGAAGGGACAGGTCATCCTCAGCACACTTCTAATATATCACATATTGCATTTCTCAGTTAATCAAAGTAAACACTAATCATGTCATTCAAAACTACTAGCCTCATGGATATGAAGAGAAGGTGAACTTCACACAGATTGCTACATTTATGCATTGAGCCATTTTTAGTAATCATCCAAGTGTCACAGCAGAGAGGAATCTTGCTGTGCAAAAATGTGACGTCACGTTCAAAGGCCTCTGCTGTTAGAGGCATTTGCCAATATCGTGGGTGTGCTCTTAAAGGCTAATTAAAAACTTGAGGCCCTTAGATGGCAGCACTCCTGCTCTGCTGAGCCATATGACATAGACTTCAGTCTGATGCACCGTGACAGGTGCCAAGGGGCAGAATTCCAGGCTCTCTTATAATCCAATTGACACATGCAATATTTATCACGGAGCAGCGGGAGTTCATTATTTCATCAATAGGCTGAGAGATTAGATGTTTTTTTTTTAATTGGGTAACCGGTTTACAATAATGGAATTCTAGATCAGGTGTGAAGCAACCAAGTGTTGTTTTCATTTCATCCATCCAGTCAGAGCAGTAAACAAGGTCCCTGAATTAAGTGAGGAACCAAGCGGGAAAGAGCCTGCCATTTAAATGACTTCCATAATGCGCTAGGTAGTCAAACCATGCAAACATGTAAAAAGCTTCCTCTCTGTCAGATTTTCTGTGCTTAGATGGCTGGATTTTCAGATATGGCAAAAGAAAATTAAGCCAGCTATAGAGCAGTGACTCTGTGGCGTTCTTCAGAGTAATTCAAACATTTTCTGTCTATTACTGAATAGTATGTCCTTAACAAGTTACAAATGCTGTTTGTGGTGACTATAACTGAAGCTGATTCTGGGTCACTGATGCCTTCAGTGATGCTTTTCTGCTGTGAAGCTCTCCTAATGCATAAAGCAC
Organism: Zapus hudsonius; assembly: GCA_004024765.1. Lineage (NCBI taxonomy): Eukaryota > Metazoa > Chordata > Mammalia > Rodentia > Dipodidae > Zapus > Zapus hudsonius. Next base: position 25,459 of record PVHP010003155.1, on the reverse strand, counting down.
GTTATATTCAATATGACTAAACACTAGTGAGATACAGCTCTGGCTGAAGGACTGGAACATCTTACCTGAAGGCTGAACATCAGCCCCATCAGAAGTGTCCTCTGTTGAGATGCCTCAGGACTATCTAAGACTATCAGTATGCGTGAAGAGCCTCACACATGATAGGCAAGTGCTCCAACCACTGAACAACCTTCTTTTTTTCTCCAAGTACTTCTGGGTTACTATTAGAATAGCCAATGTGCAGGTACTCTTGTCCCCAGCTCTACACTGAGCAACATCATCCCAGCTGGGTAAGCAACAGAACATTTGTTCCTCCATGAATGAATCCAAGGAAAAAGGAAAAAAGGGTCTGAGCTGCTTTTCCATTTAAGCTTCATGGGTAGGGGTCGGTTCCCCTGGACTGGGGTGATGGTAGGAATGGTGGAATCTCTTCCAAACACAGTAAAGAAGATCTAGGTTCTCTCTATATGAGAACAGGGCATTGGGTTTAAGAAAAAGGTATCAAATATACCTTAAGTTGAATAAGAAGGCCTGGGAACTGTCCCTAGTAATGGAGATAAACCACCTCAAGTAGTTAGGTGTCTACCACAGTGTGGCCCCAGGACTTCGATACACAGATATATGAATTAGGGGCATTCTCAAGAAGCATTAGGAGTACTGACAGTAAGAAAAAATGTCCCTTTAAATCTCTTCCAACCCTCCCATTACATTAGCACATGTTGCTGTATCTTGACTTCTCCAGCATTTGCTGGATTTTTCTAATGAGGAAGAAACAGGCTCAGAGCATTAGGCAGAAACCAGAACTCAGCTAGAATTTAATGTTTCTTTTTTTTTTTTAATTTATGATCATCTTTTCCATCCCAATATGGTTAATAATAGATTTTTCTCATTGGAGGCTGGAAGGATGCCTCATCTCTCTCTCTCCCTCTCTCTCTCCCTCTCTCTCTCTCACACATGCACACACATACACACACATATACACACACATGCACGCACGCATGCACAAGCATGAGGACCTGAGTTTGGGTCTTCAGAGCTCATGTAAAATGCTGGCCATGGTGGCTGCACTCTAAGAGCTAAGGAGGCAGAGACAGGAGGATCCCGGGACTCATGGCTAGCTAGATTAGCTGAATTGGTGAGTTCTACATTCAGTGAGAAGTCTTGTCTCAAAGAATGATTTGGAGAGAAATTTGAGCCCCTTCACATTGAGATATGGCCTCCACATTCACTTGCATAAATAGGCATGTGTGTCCTCATATACAAGTATGTACATATACATGCATGCATACCATGTGTCGTAGTCAGCCACACACTGCTGGGATGAATCTTCAAACCAGGCACAGTTTGAGGGAGGAAAGTATTTATTAAAGTAACAGATCCAGGGGAAGTTAAGGAAAGGCTGGCCCCCTTTTACAGATCCAAGCAGAGACAGAGGCCCAGCACCTCCAGAAGCAAGCAAGCACACTGTAACACTGTAACTCACATAACAACAGGATTGCCAGACTTGAGTTCTGGCTGCTCTTTTGCATATGTATCCCTAGAATTTTGCATCCAATTTAGAAATACCTCAGGGTCAGACGCCAGGCAAAAGTGACCACCTACTCCAGCCAGAAGGCTGGAGATAATTCACAATTATAATAAACCTTTGATTCTTTTGGGAGACATCTATTCAAACTATCACACCATGCATGCAAAAATATTTTAGAAAATTCAAAGACTCTATTCATATTTATTGTGTGTTCATTTAAAGAAAATGCAAAAAAAAAAAAAAAACAGGAAAATGCTATCCACAATCCTACCTCACAGTGTGATTGCTTTGGATGTTGCATTCCCTGGAGGCCAACCATCTGGTAAAGGTGAGGATGCAAGAGGTGCACTGAGGATCAGGACCCATGAAGGAATGGAAATAGGTGGCTTGCTAGAGTGCAGACATGACGAAAGTCTCAGATCAAAGGAATAAGTATTGTCCATCCAACTGTCCTGCAATGAGCCAAGTGACTTTTCACTCAGTGGAAGCTAACTCCCATAGAAAGGAAGGAACCAGGGTACACGGCTGTGAAGCTGAGGCAGACCCTGAAGGTGCTGACAGCTGGAGTCTGCCAGGCACACATGCACACACACATACACACACACACAGAAGGCCTACCTTGAGAGGGGATGCAAGCAGCCCATCTTCATGTCTACCATGGCTAGTTGGTTAAAAACCTTAAAAAAAATCTTTCATTAATCCTCAATTTCCTCATCTGTAAATGGGGCTGGATTTAGATATTTCAATCTGTGATTCAAGCAAACTGCATTTTTTTGGTCTTTCACAAGCATTAGGTTATGGTTTCTTTTCTGAATGTAATGTTGAACCTTTTAAAATCAGGAACCAGGGCTAAGGAGACCGTTTCCACTGGAAAGCCATTGTCTGCACTTTCTGGTTGACTTCCTTTTAGCTGTCTAGACAAAAGCCACATTGGGGGAAGAAAAACTGAGGAAGGAAAAGAGGGGAAATTTGAAGGATGAAGGAGAAAGAAAGACAGAGTATATAGGCTCCTATTCAAGGTTTCACAGTAACAGGGAAAATGCTAGGATCACAGCCAATTGTCTTGGGAGAAATTTTTCTTCCTGATCTATTTTTGGCAGTCAGTTCAACTTCATGCCTCACTGTTTCACTTATGGCATGTACAGTAGCCAGAGAGAAACCCATAATACCTTTTCTGTCTGCTGGGAATTATATTCCTATGCACAGTGACAAATGGCCTGATCACAACAATTTTTCCCCTCCAGGCGTCATAGTGTTTTAAACATCTCCGAATCCGTGGGACACACTGAAAATGAACAGGACTCTTACAACATACCAAACACTGTAACCATGGTAAAAATTAGCACAGACCATCAACTTTGGGTAATATCATTTGTCCAAGCTGTCAATGCACACAGAGCCATGAAGAGTGAGACATGTAAAAAGAACAGAGGACATCCAGGCTAAAGAAACATCCATTTTAAGATTTCCCCTCCGCTTAAGTATATTACTCAAATATTTAAGCAAGGACAGAAAATTAGATTTCATCGTGGGAAAAAATAATCACAGTCGGCTTAAGTGAGCTTAATATTTTCACCGCCTTCTTTATTTTCATCTTAACCTTCTGGAAAAGACAGTGTTTGTGGTAGGCATTTCCACATCACACTAATTTACTGCTTCAGTTGCCTTTATCCTTCAGTGGAAGTTTTTCAAAACACGTGAATGCCTCACAGGAAAATGTCTGTGACATTAGAAACTGACTCACGTGTCCCAGTTTCTCAGGAGACAATGACATTTTTTCCCCCTTTGATGCGCTCATCTCACTCCACAGGAAATTTTACTACGAAGCGACTTTCATCCCTTTCCTGGCTGGAAGATAAATGACCCCTGGTCTCCTTTAGACCCGCATAAATCACAAAGCAATCTGCTAAGAGATGCCTGTGGCAAGCGGCTTGCACTAGAGTCAAAGGACAGTCAGAAATATCCACACTGCCTACAGAAGGGGGAATCGAGGCAGAGTCATCCAAATACCCCCGGCAGAGCACCCAGGAGCACTGGGAATCATGAATGAGCTCATCTCTGACATCAAGGCCCTGTTAGAGGCAATGCCATGCGCCCCGCCCTTCCTGGGAAGAACACACCTGCAAGCAACCAAGTCCCTTCAAGGAGCACATTAATGAAGGAACTCATGTCCTTGGGTTTTCTTAAAATGACTGCTTTTCTTTTCTTATCACAGATACCATCAATGGAATATCAAGCAGATCAAGAAAATGTCATCGCCATAACCCTGCCGTCCAGGGAATATTTCAAAAGACTGACAGGAGCCGAGTTAGCACTACCCTCTCCTCACCTCACATTAGCTTATGTTTGCCAATTAAAAAAAATATTTTATTTACTTGAAAGAGAGAGTGGTGGACAGAGGGAGTGTGAGTATGGGCACCCTAGGGCCTCCTGCCTCAGCAAACCAACTCCAGATGCATGAGCCTCTTTGTGCATCCAATATAATGTCAGCACTGGGGAATAGAACCTGGAGCTATCAGGCTTGGCAAGCAAGTGCCGTTAACTGCTGAACGATCTCTCCAGCTCAAGTTCACCAAATTTAAGGGATGAAATTATATCAATATTTATTTAACTTTCATCCAGTTGGACCAGGAGTCTTTAAAAGACCATGAAGAAGGGTTTAGTTCAGTGAGTCAAGTGCTCACCGTGGAAGCATGAGGACCTGAATTCTATCCCCTGAATCCACACTCCTGTAATCTCCCAGAGATATGGACATAGACACGGGAGGGTCCGTGAGGCTCGTTGGTCAGCCAGCCTAGCTTAATTGGCAAGCAGCAGCCTGATGAGAGGCCCTGTCTCAAAGGGGAATGATGGTCCTGAGATATAGCATCCAAGGTTGCACTCTGGCCTTATGCCTGCAAACCAATCTCCACGGCTCCCCAAACACAAACACATATACACATAAAGAAGAAGGAGGAGGAGAAGAAGGAGAGAAAGAAGAGGAAGAAGAAGAGGAAGAAGAGAAACACATACTTGCACACACACTTAAGAAAAAAACAGGCGTGCCATGCTCAGCTCTGCACTCCTGGAGCCAGGCAACTGCAGACGACCCCAGAAGCACCAGAACATATTTTCCTTCAAAAACAACAAGTTTGCTAAGAGCGCTCAGACCCAGGTTGAACAGTCCCTGCTGTATCCCTGGGATGAATCCTTGATCTAGAAAATGAATGCAAAACTTCATGATGGATTCTGTCAGCGCTGGAAAGAAGTTCTTGAATGGCGTGTGAAATAAGGCAAATACAAACCGTTGTCAAAACTTTCAAAACGTGTTAAATGTTTACAGAAGACAGTGAAAGATTCTTACCACACAATGTGTAGACCGTGTGCCTGGGAACTTGAAGTCTGTGCAAAATGTGGAAAGAAAGAAGACTGTTTAATAAAGAACCTGAAACAAAATAATGAAAACAACCCAAGTTCCAGTCTGAGAAGCCACAAAAGAAATGAAGACAGTGGGGAGTTTGATGCAGATCTAGATGCCATGGACGATGAGGGTCAAGTGGACTGATTCACTGGTGAAAGTCTGGCTGAGAATGCGGAATGCCGACCAACGTTTATCTTTGAGGGCTTCACCAACAATGCTGTGAAATCTTAATGAAGTAGCCAGGAGTAGATATTAACAATTAGTCCAAATGGGTACATGAGCAATAAAATTCTGTATAACACTTGAATGATGATTAAACTTTCATCCAGGTTTCCACGACAATTTAAAAAACACCACAAAACAAACAAAAGTGTAAGTAGGTATGAATCTGGGTTCATTCACTGCTGGCCCAGGGACTTTGTGCTGGTTATTCTCTTTCTGTATATAAAGAGGGGAGCATGGCCCTGAGGTGACTCAGCAGTTAAAGGGGCTTGCTGCAAAGTCTGTGGATCGGAGTTCAGATCCTCAGCACCCACATGAAGCCAAAAGCAAAGTGGTGCAGACAGCTGTAACCCCACCTGCAGCAATGGGGGGCGGAGTGAAGAGAATCCCGAAGCCAGCTAGATGGCCTCCCCAGTGCAAACAGCAGTAAGAGAGCAGGTCTCAAGCAGGGGGGAAGAGAGGATGGTCTCTGACCTCCACCCATGCACATACCACATGGGAACATCTTCTTAGGGCTAAAATAGCAAAAGTCCTCATGTCCGCCCAGCTCCTAATGACCATTTAATAGATGATCACTGTTTTTATTACTTGTAATAAAGAAACCCACTCTGCGGCAGATGCCATTATACAAAAGACAGAAGAAAATACTTCCATTTATTTAAAGGAGTGAAATCCACCTGCAAAGGGTCCACTGTTATGCAACATGCCCAGGTAGGACTTCCATTCTCAGACAGCTCATAGCCAGGGCACCCACCATAACAATGTTACAAAGCCCCAAGCCCATCACATGTCTTGCATAGCAGCCATGGGGGTCTGCTGTGGGCCAAGGCACCCTCAGCCACAGACTGAAAGGAAACCTAGATGTCAGCTAAGCCTAACTGCCATGCTGTCCTGCGAAGCAAGAAGCTTGCCCAGGCTTGCAGCGAGCAGGCTCAGCTTGCCCCCAACTCCTTTGTGCTATTGCCTGTTCTGCAAGTTTAGCGTGTGTGCAGAACGCCAATCTCACAGGAATCCATCCTGAGCTGTAGCTTCCCAGCCCCAAGCTCTTCTCCGTCTCCTTGCTTCTGGGCGATGTGGGTGATGTCACCCTTTCTGGAAACCCTGTGAGTGCTGTGGACAAGCCCTCAGCCGTGCCTGTAGCAGTGAGGTCAGGAGAGTGAGAAGGAATGATGACACACACACTACACAGAAACAAGTGAAATCTCTCACTGAGCTGAGGCAAAGCCACCTCCACATCTAGAAAGTCATTGCCTTAGACGTTTGAACCCACAGGGAGCACTGGTTTCCTGGTGTATTCTCTTTTCCTCTCTTTTTCCAGTTGTTCTGTATCTCTGTATGCTCAGTTTTCTCAACTCTGGTGCTAGAAGAATCCCATTTTTTTTCTGGTAGGTCTTAAGACAGTTACAGTTTGGCTCAAAGCAGGAAGTGTTCTGTGTCTCAATAAAACAGTCTGTTCTCAAGAAGACTGTCTGTCCTAAGAGAGCGAGGGGCTTTATGAGAGTATGGGTAAACATCTGCATTACAGTTTATCGAGAAACCTATCACTACTCTTAACTTCAGATGAAATTTGTCACCTGAAGTAGCCTTTTCAGAAGCTTCAGAAATAAACTGGCCCCACACTCACCTCTTACCCTGTAGGGTCTATAGCTTTTCTTGAACCAATCAGTTTGCTAAAGCCATGTTTTATGCTCTCAATTTTAACACAGAGAACTGACATTATATAAATAAATATTTCTTTTTAATTTTAAAGAAATCTAGATTTAGGGCTAGAGATAGATGGACCTTAGTTGGTAGAGTGCTTGTCTAAGCATTCCTGAAGTTCTGGGTTTGATTCACAGCACTATACAAGCCAGGCATGGAAGTCCGTACCTATAATCCCAGCAGCCAGGAGGTAGAGGCAGGAGGATCAGAAGTGCAAGTTATCCTTGGCTACATAAGTCCAAGGCTAGCCTTGGTTACATGAGACACTGTCAGAAAGAAAAAGAAAGAAAGAGGAAAGAAAGAAAGAGAGAAGAGATGAACCACCCCAGGCCCATCGTGTAGCCCCAAGTGAAACACTTGAGACAGTGGTGGGGCAAGAAAGAGACCTATAACCACAGCCAATCAGTCAATCCAGTATAAGTCAGTGACACAGACTCCAACGACTTCCAACACAACTTAAAGTAGAAGCACAGAGACTCTTAAGGTCATAACAACAACAATGAAACAGACTTAAAACTCACCCTCCATGACTCAGGGAACTGAGTGGAAGAGGGGGTGGAAAGATTGTAAGAACCTTGGTGGGAGACATTACCCAGAGACATTACCCCCCTCAGCTACAATACATGAAGGGGGGCAACCTTGTTGCCTCCTGTGCTATCCATAACCCCACATGGATTGATCCAGTATGCCCACCGAGGAGGATACCCAGGGGATTGGGGATGGGGAGGAGGGAAATGGAAATAAAAGCACAATATTTACTCAAAAAAAGAAAGAGAATGAAAGAAGAGAGGAAGAAAGGAAGAAAAGAAGAGGAAGATAAAGGAAAGAAGGAAGGAAAGAGAAGGAAAGAGAAAAGGAAAGAAAGAAAAGAAGGAAGGAAAAGAAGCCCACCATTACTACTTCAGATTAGCGTGGCTGAGTGCTACCAAGTAGAAAGAAATGAACAAAAATAATGTGCAGCTAACCCACTTCTACTATGGAAGTGGATACTTCAAAAATGTACAGAACTTCGGCTCTCCTGAAGAAGCTAAATGTTAGCAAAAATACCACTGTTTATCCCACATAAAATATCTATCAGTTTCCAACTAATGTTAGTGGAATTAACAAGACCTTTTCTGGGTTCACTTCTGTTCTCTATGGTAGTATTAGGCTTGTAGAATATTCTAAATCCACCTGTTCACTCTCGGGAACACTCATTCTTTCTCTGTTTCCACCTGCCCCCTATTCTGTGCCACACAGACCTCATCTGCCTGTCACCAACTCACTGCCAGGGGAAAGAGGCTCTGACCTCCCACTACATTAAAATCCATATGCATCCAGCAACCTCAACTACTTGCCCCATATAAGTTACTATGACAACTGAAAACGCCTGTTCCTGACACCTGGGACTTAACAATCTCCACCCTATTGCTTTATGACCCTGGGAATCCCATGTGGTCTATGATCCCCAGATTACAGATGTGGAAACTAGCCCAGATTAAAATGCTTAGTTAAGCAAGTAGCTTTAAATGTTGGCAAAGCAGGAATCCAACCTTGGGGCTGACTCCAATGCCAAACTTTTAGTTCAGACTCTAGCGGTTTCCCTTGCCAATGTCCTGAGCTCACCGGCACGCTGTCCACACCCCCAGCATCCTCCCATGGAGGAAGACCAGGCTCATTATACACAAGTAAAAGTAGAAAGCTTTATGACAGAGTATAAACCTTAGTTACAGCCATCAACCAGCTCTTCCTGCTACTAATGCATGACGAAGCTGCACAACATGAAATGTGGCCAGAGTTGTACCAAAGATATACCGACTAAATATAAAACTAGCCCATTAACTTTTAAGAATTTTCTTCTCCAAATTCCGTATGGAATGTGTGAATTAATTAAGGTCTAGTGCTATAAACTGGAGATAATCAGTCTTAACCAGCCAAAGAGCCACTCTGTTATCGGGTAGTCAGAAAGATCCCAGATAATTAAGCACATTTCTGATATAAAAAGGCATATAAACATTTTATTGCCAGAAACAGCTCATTCATCCAGATAGCTAAATAAAGGTTGCTGCGTGATTCTCAGTATGAGGTCTGGAATTAATAATATCAGTTTTTAGGGCCGATTAATTCCTCTGCTACCAACAAAGCCAGTAATCTAATAAGAGGGAAATACTTGCTCACTCAATTATTCCCTCAAGCCTGGGCACAGTAAGACCCCCGTCTTTAAAACTTTGATTATTCCTCAAGGATACAAAGAGATCAGCAATGCTACTTTTCATTTGATGGGCACTTTAAAGGATGGTTTTACTTTCAGCAAAACTGGGTTTAGATGTTCAGCTCTGCAATCTGGTGGTACCTGATTTCTCTGAGCTTCACCTATATAACGAGGAGACTAGGTACTCTTTATGGGGACCTTTGCCAAAACCACCCATGGAACTGCCCCTGGCCATGTCTGGCACATGGAGGGGACTAAGAAATGATGGCTACTGTGGCTAGGGGTGTTCATGGGAAAGAGAGAGCAGTGGAGATTTTGATGTTTGGGTTTTGTGAAAGGACCAGGACTGGCTGGGCATTTTCATCTTTCAAATGTTTTTCTGTAGCTTCTCATCCATCACAGGCCCCTGCCCATGTTGAAGGCCCTGAACACATATGGTTCGGGCTCTGCTCTATGAGTGGGGATGAAGAGCATCACAGGAAATGCTGGGTTTTTATGTTGCAAGTGCTATTTTCCCTGGGGCTTTCAGCATGCCACTGTATTTCACAATCAAGGGGCTCATGTATCTCAAAAACCATGTGCTGAGGCTCACCAGGAGACATGCTGTTTATTCATGAGCAGGTCATTGGCTTGGAAAGAGTCCTCCTCCTCCCCAAGGCTGGTGCACTAACTCCTGAGAGCTTGGGGGCCTGCTGGCATTCACAGCCATCCTGGGGGCACTGCTGAGACCTGAAACCCCTTACAGACCTCTGAATGAGTCATGTTCCCATGACCCCACAAGCTCTGAACACTAGATGATGGTCTGTTACTCACTGAGGAAGGACTGGAGATGCTTTGGGTCTCTCCGTTGCCAGTGGAAAGCATCCTTTTTGCTTCACAGTTTGGGGTTCCCTTGTGCTGTTTCTCCCACTGAGAAGCTGCCTTCTGTAGGAGGCCAGACTAGCTCCTCACCCTTGGCCTTCACCACCAACTTGCCATGTGACCTCTGTTTCCCTATCCACAAACAGCTACCTGTGCTACTTTTAACATATGCCACATCCCCGCTGGGGGAGAGGAAACACTTTCCTCAGAAAGATAGCTGCTGATAAGTTACCCACAAACTGGTAAATAACCCCCACCCACACTTAGGCAAGCAGCCCAATTGAACTCAGTGGGTCACAAAAACAAAACAAAACAAACAAGCAAGCAAACAAACAAACAAAAAACCACCATGAAAGTAGGATAGGAACTTTGTAATGGGGTCAGCTGGGGGTTAGGATTTAGATAATTCCCAGCAAAAATTCCAATGCACCCCAACATTTAAGGAGTACCCGAATTCTTGTCTACAAAGTTAAAGAATTAAAATCATTGACAACAAGATATTAAGGTATAGTGGGAGACTTTATTATTTAAGGGAACATGGGGAGTTACAGAGTTCTCCAGCCACAAGTGTGGGGAGAAAATGTGGGAGAGGTTTTAGCAAAATCTCTGCTGGTCAGTCAAACAAGCAGAAGGAAAGATATCAGAGGGTTCCCATCAAGAGAAGGAAAGGTTCATGTGGGAAAGAACCCCAAACTCTGGAATTTCAGAGGTCCTTCCGCTGGCCTGCCATGTGAGGAAGAGAGGGCCTTTGTTGTAGGGAAGCTTTTTAAGAGTTCCCCCAGGTAAGTCAGAGAGACCACTGATTGGTCTGTACCTGACCAACCAATGTACCTGACCAAACAGTTTTTGCATCTAGGTGTGGGCTCTGGCTAGAGGCACCTCCACTCAAGGGGAGGGGTCCATGGAGCTGCCTGAACCATCACAACTTGTTGAGAACAAGAGGTTTAGCAGGAATGGAAAGAGGACAAGAGGAAGTAATGGGGTGAATACAATCATATTCCTGTAGGAAATTGTCCAAAATGTCTTATTCATTTATTTAAGAAAGAGACAGAGAGAAAGAGACAGATGAAGATAGAGGGAGGAAGGGCACAGAGAGCCTCCTGCCACTGCAAACGAGCTCTAGATGCATGTGCCACTTAGTGCACCTGGCTTTACGTGGGTGCTGGGGATTGAACCCTGGCCATCGGGCTTTGTAAGCAAACGCCTTTAACAGCTAATTCATTGCTCCAGCCCCATTTTTAGCTTTTGAAAAATATTTTACATATGATTTTTTTGATTCCACATCCTAGCTCTTACAGTTCATAGCTCTATTAGTATCTTTGCTTTCCAACTATACTATTTTTCTTATAAATTTTATTTTTCTAATGATGAAGAGTACTGAATAGAATTAGCCATAGCTACTCAGAAGAAATTAAATTTACATATTATTTTCTACAACCAAGATGCAATGAATTTCAAGTTTGTTCATAATTACTAACTCCAGGCTTTAAAATAATCTGTGAATTAAGTGGGAATGTTGTGCTCTTTTATAGCTTCTTCTTATGTTAATATAATAATGTAATAAAACACCACCCACACGGATGATAAGCCTCACTCCATCATGGGCAAGTGTAATTAGCAAAGTAAAGATCTGGCCTCCCGTTTTACACTTGTGCTTCTGAGGCTTTGTTTTCATTGAAGTAAAGCTTGTGGACTAAATCACTGTGATTAGAATGCAGTCCTAGGTAAACAAAGGCATGTCTGCTCTCAAAATTATGTTTTAATTTCTCATTTTACACTTTCCAACATGGCAGCTAGGGTTTGTCTGTCCTGGGATTTGATTTACTAAAGATTACACGGTGTTGAATCTTCTGAAAATAGAAGTATGATACACAGATTCTTTCCCCTAAGTAATCATTAGCTTAGATCTGGTCTTTGTGGTAGCAGGAACACAGAATTGTTGGTGCTTTCACTTTAGAGAATTTTTAAAAAAAATATTTATTTATTTGTAGGCAGAGACAGAAAGAGAGAGAGAAAGAGAGAGAGAAAGAGAGAGAGAGATGGAGAGAAAAGAGACATTGTAAGAGAGAATGGGTTCACCAGGGCCTCCTGCCACTGCAAATAAACTCCAGACGCATGTACCACTTTGTTCATCTGGCTTTACGTGGGTACTGGGGAATCAGACAGGTCATTAGCCTTTGTAGGCAAGCAGCTTAACTATTGAGCCTTCTCTCCAGGACTACTTTTCTCTAACCTTCAGAAAACATTCTTGAAAGGGAAGGTTAGAGTCTGGTTTCTCTGCATGTGCCTGGAACAGCACATTCCATTTCTTCTAGGAAGGATGCTACAACTCTTGTAGAAGTTTCCTAGCTGGGTTTAGTGGGTGAGCAAAAGGGAAGAGATTATGATCAAAATATACTGTGAACATGCAGGAAAATTATCAATAAAAGTTCATAAGATATAAGTGAATAAAAACTGAAATCAGTTCCAGCGCAGCACCTAGGACAGTCTTTTGAAGAAAGTTCTCCCTCAGCCTCAAGGTCAACCAGCCGATTCCATGAAACCAAAGTGTTCTGTGGTTGCATCTGCACTGTAGAGCACACAGACCTTGACTTTCCCACTGTGAGTTGTGTGACTTTGACAAGTCATTTCATCTTGGGGTCAAGTGTTCACCATATAGGGAGGAGATCCTGAGTTCTGATCCCTGGCACCCGCATTACAAAAGGCCTGGTATGATGGCACATATGTGCAATGCACTTCAGAGCAGAATACAGGAAGATCTCTGTGACTCACTGGTTAAGTAGTCAAGCTGAATCAGGGAGCTCAATGAACAAGGTGCAGAGTGTTATCTGATGCTGGCTTCTGACTTCCACTGGCCGGCATACACGTGTATGCACACCCACATATGAATGCATGTCTGCACATACGTGGACATGCACACCACCCACATGCACAATAATTAATCCTTGCATGTTTCCATTTCTTCATTTGTAAAATGTGCAAAGTAGTTCTGATTTCATAGAATTCATGTGAAATTAAGATAACGTTAATAACACGTAACAATGAGATAGCTTTACACAGAGGTGGAAGCTGATTTCATTCTCCTCTTCCTCCTCCTCCTCAGACCTGCAATAATGTCCCATTGTGGTGTAGGCACACAATGGTGTTGGCCGTGACCTTCAGCCGGCAGCATTCCCCTCCCTCAGCCGGTTCCATGTGCCAGGTAAGGGAATTGGCACTTAAAAGCATGGCAGTGGGTGAAAGCACTTGCTGTACAAGCAGGAGGAGCTAAGTTTGACGTGAGCCCATGGAAAAAGCCTCATTTGGCTATACATACCTATAACCCCAGTTGTTCTAGTCACCTTTCTCCTTGCTGGCAGAAAGAACCCAATCAAAAGCAGCTGATGGACGAAATGATTTATTTTGGCTTACGAGGGGAAGCTCCATGATGGCAGGGAAAACAATGGCATGTTCAGAGGCTGGACATCACCTCCTAGCCAACATCAGGTGGACAACAGCAGCAGGAGAGTGTGCCAAACACTGACAAGGGGAAGCTGGCTATAACACCCATAAGCCCACCCCCAACAACAGACCTCCAACAAGGTTCCAATTCCCAGATTGCTATCAGTTGGGGATGAAGCATTCAGAACACAATGAATCAAACCATCACACCAGTGCTGAATGAACTCTTTCCAGCCCTACCAGAGGCCACATGTCTGCATGCCAGGCTGCTTGTGCCCGCCCCATTGACCCCTGGCACTTACTCCATTTCTTTGTATCCACACCAGCCTTTCTGCATTATTTCATGTCCTTCCTGCATTAGTCACTACAGGATGCAAGTTTAGTGGCAAATAAGTTAGATGACCCCCATCAGGCTGCTGCCCCTGTGAGAGGAAGAAAACAGGGATTGAGAGATGGAACTCAAGCACAAAATGACGTTTGACTTCAGCAAGCCACAAACACACACATGCACAAAAGTGCACACATACATTTGACGCACATGAACACACATGCACATATATTTTCACAAAACAGAATAGAATATATCAGGACAAGCCCCATGCAAGGTGTTATTTCATTAAACTTTTGCCTGTGTGCATACCTATGTCTGTGTGGACCATAATATGAAATGTTTTTCTTTTCATTCTCAATTTGGCTACATAATTTCAAGATGTACTTTAGAAAGACCATATTGATGGTTCAGTAACTCTCTTCAGAGAACTGAAGCTGGGCATGGTGGTGCACTCCTGTAATCCTGGCACTCGGGAGTTAGAGCCAGGAGGATCAGGAGTTCAAGGTCATTCTCAGCTGCATGCTAAGTTTGAGGCCAGCCTGGCTACATAAGGCTCTGTTTCAAAAGAAAGAGAGAGACAGAGAGAGAAGGGAGGGAGGGAGGAAAGAAAAAGAAAGAAAGAAATTAAGAAAGAAGGAAAGAAAGAGAAGGAAAGAAAAAAAGACAGGGAGAGATGGTTCAGTAGTTAAAGATGCTTGCTTGCAAAGCCCAACAGCTCAGGTACAATTCCCCAGTTGTCATGGTTTGATCCAGGTGTCCCCCACAAACAAATGAATGTGTTCTGATAGATTGATCCTCAGTTGATGGCAATTCAAGAATTAGAACCTCACTAGAGCTGTGTTGTTGGGGCGGGCTTTTGGGGGTTGTAGGCCAGCTTCCCCTTGCTAGTATTTGGCACACCTTCCTGCTGCTGTTTGCAGTGCTGTGGCAGAGGTGATGTCCAGCCCTCTGCTCATGCTATCGTTTTCCCTGCCAGGATGGAGTCTCCCCTCGAGTCCGTAAGCTAAATAAACCCATTATTCCTCTACAAGCCACTTTTGTTTGGGTTCTTTCTGCACAGCAACTAGAAAGCTGACTGCAACACCAGTACCCATGTAAAGCCAGATGCACACAGTGGCACATGTATCTGGTTTACAGTGACAAGAGGCCTTGGCATGTCCATTCTCTCTCTTTCTCTATCTTTCTCTCTCTCTCTTTCTCCCTCTCTTTCCTTATAAATAAATAAATTAATTAATTAATTTTGAAGAAATAAAGAAAAGGAAGAAATCCGTACAACTGGGCATTACTATAGCTGGGATTACCAGTGCTTTGGGTTGGTCCATGTTTTTTTTTTCAGTAAACAAAATAAGTAAAGATTCTTCCTCATCAGCACATAAATGAATATAATTAGAAATTGTAATCTAGCACCAAGAGGAATTGACTTACCTGGTGCAATGAGTTCAGGGAATCTGGACTGAGGCAGGCTTGTGTTCTGTGACTGATCTCCACTGCAATGTTCTTTTACACAGGAGCTCCATGCATGGAACTGGGCCACCTTGTAAATCACTGAAAAGAAGGATAACAGCTTGCCTGGGGAGGAAGAGATGGGATATTCTTTCCCAGCATGTACACAGTGAGCTCACACGCTCACATAAGTGCACAGTAATAAGCCAGAGAATTGCCCAGCTTCTATGGACCTACAGGAGCCTATGAGAGTCACACTCAGTAACAGATCAGGCCCCCAAATCCATCCTTTTCAGGTCTTTTGTCACTCTGTTTCTCTGGCACTTATGTCACTAAGTTCTCCCTTCTCTTGGACAGTTAATTTACATTGAAACCAGTAATGCTCAGACTCTAAATGTTGGTCGTTGCAAATTCACAATATACACAGGAAACTTTTGTTATCAGAAAGTGCTTTCTGAATCTGAAGTTAGAGCAGGAATGATTTAGAGAGTCATAGCTCGAGGGTGCCAACAGCACCTACCAGTGATGTGGAAGCCAAGGACTGTCCTCCCTCTGTTAGCGTCAGCTCTCCACACTTCCATGGGCACATTTTCTCTCCAGGTAAGTAACTAGAAGCAGCTTGTCTTAAGCTACCAGATTACATCATGCTATGTGGTAACTACACTCAAACCACTTGTCTGTCCTTACAGGTTCTGAATCATGACCGTGTATAGAGAGACAGAGACCATCTAATCCCTTCCATTACTATTAAAGATAGCTAGTCCCTGTGTTAGTTGCTTTCTCATCACTATGACAAAATACTTTCCAGAAGAAATATAAAAAGGAAAGGATTAATTTATTTTGACTCACAGTTACAGGGGGATTTCAATTCATCATAGCAAGGAAGGCATGGAAAAATACCTATTTGGAGGCAGGAGTGTACAGCAAAGGCTTGCTCATATGGTAGCCCAGGACCAGGAAGCAGAGAACAGGAGAAGTAGGTTTGTGCTATAATTTCTAAGGACCCCTTGCAGTGACCCACCTGCTAAAGGTTCCACCTCCTCCCAAAATAGCTCCGCCAACTGGAAGCCAAGTGTTCGAACACATGGAATTGTTCAGACCTTTTTCGTTGCAATAAAGTCTCCATCAAGAGACTCATGAGGTCCCCAAAACATGACAGACTTATGTCAAGGCTCTTGAATACCTGCCCCAGGCCTAAGATAAGACTCCATTGCTGAAGAAATCACAGAGTGTTATCAGACAACACCAAGAGATCCTGCTAGATCCGGAATGGTAACCAGCTCCCAGATGGTAGCATGTGTAGCATTGGAAGGTGTTGCATGAGCTGCCAGGGGAAATTGGTGGATGATATTTGGAGAAAGCAGAGACCACTGATAGACAATATAGACAGTTGTCACAAGAATGATGAACACACTGCTTGCTATATGGAAAAGACCTGCAAGTCAAGAAATGATCATCTGTGTAATAGTGGTGCTAAACCTAGGAGGGTGAGCAATGGCTTACTGATTGGCTAAGAGATCTGTTTAGTGACTAGGAACCCTTAACTGGAACTGGGATCCATGGCAAAATCCTATGGGGACCCAGAACCCAGGCTCCTAGAGGAAATACCCAGTGCCAGTGAGCTACAGAGAGGCTACATACATTAGAAGCTAGACAAAATAGCAATGTGTGTCTCATTTAACCTATACTGATCTCACTCTCTGATGGAGATTCTGTTTGTATTTTTCATAAGGCAGTGAGAGAGCCAGGGACAACTGAATTCCACCAACTAGACATTGGATGATGGCTGACATCCTGGCAGGAGACAAACCACTCTTGGCCTTTACACAAGGCCGAAATGAAACCTATGAGAAAGTGATGAGACAAACAGGAGACCATTTACCACAGCAAGTCTGATAACCCATGAAAGGTCAATGGAGACAGATACCAATGATACCCAATACAATCCAGGGCAAAGGTTCAGAGACACTTAAGATCTCAACAATAAAGCAGACTTAAAACTCACCCACCATGACTCAGGGAACTGAGCACACAGAGTGTGGAAAGAATGAAAGAGCCATGGTGGGAGAGAATGTCTGGAGACATCACCCCCCCTCAGCAACAGAACACAAAGGGGGAAGAAAAAAAAGAAAAATTGGCTACCTCTGTTGCAGTTCATAACCCCCTTCCCTATGGACAGATCCAGTATGCGCACCGAGGAAGGACCCCAGTGGGTAGGGGAAAGAGAGGAGGGAAACAGGGACAACTTCGCAAGATTTGCTCATACAATGTATATACTTATTCATAATAAAGATATTAATTAAAGAAGTCCCCATCATTAATTAACTTTCTACCTTACCCCCTCCCAGAGAAGCACCACATACAAATGTGGCTATCTCCATCATTATGTATACGTTAGGCAAAACAAAACAAAACAAAAACAATCAGATTCCCAATCTCCACACCTTCTTTTGATTTGATTTGGTTTTTGACAGTTGAAATTAAGACAACTCTTTTGTTTCTGTCGTTGTTTAAGTTATTATTCTCTGTTATCTTCCATATATATGATATGTTAATGATGTAAGCATGTGCTCTGGAAGTTTTTTTTTTAAATTTTTATATTGTCCATAATGAATTACAACATTTAGTGGGCAAACAATGAGTTGTTATCCCCAATTCCCCACTGCCCTCCCCTCCCCCCTCAACTGGATAACCTCCTCCATGAGCCGTCTGGATCAGTCCTTGTGACAGGGGACCATGGATAGACTAGTAATCAGCCATGGATAGACTAGTAATCAGCCATGGAAGTTTTAAAATTGGTACAGTGTTTTTTTTAATGTGTGATGTATAGGTACAAATGCACATGTATATACATGCTTGCAGAGGCCAGAGGTTCAACTTCAAGTTTCATTCTCAGGAATGCCACCCACCTTCTTTGAGACAGGGTTTCTGATGGCCTGCAACTCACTAATGGCGCTAGGCTGGCTAGGCACTGAGCCCCAGGAATCCTCCTGTCTCTGCCTCTGCAGTCCTGGGATAACAGGGGTATATCATGCACCCAGCATTTGATGTGGATTCTGGGAATAGAACTCAAGTTCTCAGGTTTGTGAACCAGCACTTTACCAACTGAGCCATCTTCCCAGCCCTTCACACAATTTTAAATCATAGAAATGCTATACACAAAGCACCACTTTTCAAGTGAATTTCAAGGCCTGTTGAAATTAGCCATGGACTTCACAATATCATGAGTCACTACTCAAACATGAGTCACATATGCCTGATTGCCACTTACTTGGAACTATGAACATCATACCTTCTGTTGACTATCTTCAATATTGACAAAGTCCTCTGTTTCAGGAATTTTGATTAATAATATGTTAACTACAATTTCCAAATAAAAATCCTAGGCATTTTGAGATGTAATTTAACCCAGTTTTGTAATTTCTTATAAATGTCTTAACCAGGCAAATCTTAGCCATGCTTTTATATGGGTTTTCATGGTAAATGTTTTCATTTAAGAAAACGAGTCTGGCCTTCTGAAACAATTTCAACCTTGTTTGAAATGACCCAGGACTCGACGTCTGCTCTGCTCCTAACTTGGCAGGGTTTTATACATACAATATTCTCCAGTTTTCTCATGAAAACACGGCACATTCTCAGGCATCACTGTGTAGAATGGAGCCAGCAGGAACATATGGCTTCATTCACCCCCAAAGTTTTCTGTCTATGACTCCATTTTTGTAATACATATTTGTATTAAACTCCTGGCCTGGGCTGTTTACATACTGTTTATCAAAGAGGAGGGCTTCTCAGTTATTCAATTGTTTGTTAAGATAATAAGTCAGAATGTTTGAAGTGGAAACTGTCTCAGAGAAGGGGACATATGGCCCAGGAAAGGCATAGGGCTAAAGACATGACAGACTCTTACCCTGGGCACAGAGTCCTGAGCATTAGGGATTGAGGAATGACTCAAAGGGGAAAGTGCTTCCTGACTATCATGAGGACCAGAGTTCAGATCCCCAGCACCATAAAAATGCTGGTGTGAGCCGGGCATGGTGGTGCACACCTTTAATCCCAGCACCAGGGAGGCTGAGGTAGGAGAGGTAGGAATGTGTGCCTTAAAACAAACAAACACAACAGCAACAACATTTTTAGGTGTGGTACCACATCCCTGTAATCCCAAATCTAGAGAGAAGGAGACAGAAAGATCACTGGGGTTTGCTGAATAGCTACTTTAGCCTGCTGGGTGAGCTCCACTTTTATTCAGAAACCAAAATAATAAGGTGTAAGTGTGACTGAGGAAGACACCCAACCTTGATCTCTGGCCTCCACATGCATACACACACATATAAGCAAGCATATACACGTGCATTTTCACACACACACACACACATACACACACATGCACACTCACGCATAGGGAAAGTGTCTAATGGCACAGGCATAGCAGAAGCATCTTCATTTTATTCTTTTAAATAATTCTCATATCTAATACAACTTCTCCACTTCTCGTTCCTCACACTCTGCCCCTCAATGTGTTCCTCTCTGGTTATTTATTATTATCCTAGTTAAAATGGATTGCACTAGGCAAACTATGGAGGGACCCAGACACCCCCACCCTTTTGGCTTCTGATCCAAATATTTAGATTCTCAACACGATGTTTGTGGCAGATTAATTCCATATTAAGAAATGGAGCATTTGTAGGAAATGTCAGATGTTTACTTTATGATCAGTGCAAGGAATCATTTACCCCACAAAACGATCGAGACTTGGCCAGCACCCCCCTTCCACCTATGCACGTGTGAGTACATCACACGCCATGTTTCTCGTTCATCACATTGTTAGGCAATGGACATTTTCAACCCCAAAGTGAAGTGACAGGCAGAGCTGAGGTTGTTGGGTAGCAGTGGCCATCTGAGCAGCCAGGCTGGAGACATTAATAGAAGTCTCTGCCATTCCCTGCAGAAATGGATAAATCCAGGCCAGCTCTCTTGTGCTAAGTGATCGTTAGGAGACATGAGAAAGTGACATAATTAGCCTGTGTGCCCTCTTTTCAAGCTCCAGCGTAAGACTGGCAGCTCAGAGAGAAGACATAACGCTCTGTAGTGTCCTTGCTTCAACCCTCCCTCTCTGTGTGTATCGATTTTTCAGAGGCATTATCTGCAGCCCCGAACATGGTCCCCTTGATGGACCTGCCAACTGAAGACTATAAGATACAACATAACACTAAATTCAAGACAAAAAAATGTCAGTCACACTGAACTGCCAAAAATATGGACAGCATGAAAACAGTGGGAAGTCACATGCTTGGGGTAACCAGATATGAGAATCACAAGCTCCATCTGAAAAGGGGCTCTGCACTTGCCAATTCAGAGCACTGGGGAGTGTAGACAGGAGTCAGTATGAGTCTGAATGAACCACGAAGCAGAAGAGAACTCTGGCCCAAACCTCTGAGCTACACTTAATTACATGTGCAATTCTCCAGTCCTGAAGCCAGGAAGTATCAGAATTGAGACATGAATACAGTTGTTTTTTTTTTTTTCAAAGCACATGAAATATCTTGAAGTCCTGGAGGAGAAGAAAGACCAAAGTATAAAGATAAAGAGAAGGAAATAAGAGAATGAGGAAAAGAGTGAGGGAGGTTTGCTGCATCACACCAACCTTTTATGTACAATAATACTTCAGACTTTTTCCCCTGGTTTTTAGAAAAATCAATGTAGTCTGGATGTATAATTGGAAAGAGTGATGGGGAAAAATGAGTTGCTATGTAAAAGCTTGGTGTAAGGACACAGGTCCTCCAATCACAGCACATACAAGGGAATTTAGTTATTTGCTCTAAACTATAAAGCAGATACAATGTCTTCAGGGTTTCTGATTTTCAGCTATGAACCATTTTCTTTGAAGGAAAAAAAATACAACTGATCATTTAATTTTGGAATTCTCAGATGGGAATCAACTTCATTTTTTTTCCAAGTAGGGTCTCACTCTAGCCCAGGCTGACCTGGAACCTCTATAGTCCCAGGCTGGCCTCAAATTCACAATGATCCTCCTGCTTGTGCCTCCCAAGTGCTGGGATTAAAGATGTGTACCAGGACACCAGCTTCCATTTCATTTTGACACAGTCTTCCAGGTGTGCCTCCCATGGCAATCCTCTTCCCAACTGCCATTTGTTCTTGATCTGGGACCTCTGCAAGAAGCAGAGCAGCTACAGGCCATCTGTAAATATGGGGGTCCCACTAAGCCGCTGCTGGTGGTTGCCAGGAAACAACCTGCCTACCAGCTGAAAAGATGTATCACCTATAAAATGACAGTTTTCAAGACTTTGGACCCTAGATGCTGAAGAGCAGGGAGCAGTAAGCAGTAGGAAACTGAGGTGAGTGAGCCTAGGGTGCTCCTGGCTGCTCCCTAACCAGAGATTCCAGGAAGATGAAACTAGAAGACAGATGTGAATGGCAGTTTCCTTGAGTGATGAGATGGATCGGGGAGGCTGGGAGCTAGAATTTGCAGGGTGGGAATTAGAAAGAGACAGCTGGAGAGAGAAAGGGAGAGAGAGAGAGAGAGAGAGAGAGAGAGAGAGAGAGAGAGAGAGAGAGAGAGAGAGAGAGAGACAGAGAGAGAGAGAGACAGAGAGAGAGAGAGAGACCTGCCAAGGGCTCCCTTGGAGCCTGCAGCTGAGCGCTGACTGACCATGATGCATGGGAGAAAATATCTGCAGCCTTGGGAAAAAAAACACCTGGAAGGGAAGAAATAAAAATCCCTGAAAGGCATGTGTTCTTCCTGTTCCTGCTGCCAGACTGGAAGACCTCATGATTCCCGGGGCATCCGGTATAGCACTCAAAGGAATCTGCCACAGGGGTAGGGCAAACTTAGCCAAAGATGAAATGCACAAGAAATGTTAATATGTGGGTAATGCAAGGACTCACCCTCCTCATTCAAAGTCTACAAAGGGTACTTGAGAGCTGGGGAATGTAGGTCGTAAGCTGAGTGTTGCCTAGCGTGCACAAGGCCCCAGGTTCCACTCCCAGCACCACACACACTAACTGAATGCTTACAGCAAAACTGAGAACGTGGATTGTGGGGTTTAGAGCAAATACCTGACTAGAATAGCAGGAAGGCTGGGAAGGAAGCAGTGAAGGAGCACTGTTGTCACTCTAGCCTGTTGCTATATGTGAAGAAGCAGCATCATGTTATCCAAAGTCAGAACTGGTCCATTGCTTTCGGGTCCAAGTTCAATAAGAGTGCAGCAAGATGGCTCAGTTGGTACACAAGCATGAAGACCCAAATTCCATTCCTGGAATCTATGTTAAAAAAAAAAAGGCTGACATGGTGGCACATTTGGAATCCCAGTGTTGGGGAGGGAGAGACAGGGCTCACTGGCCAGACCTTACTTGGTGAGCTGCAGGCCAATGAGAGACTCTGTCTCAAAAAAAAGTAAATAGCACCCAAGAAACCCAAGGTTGTCCTCTTCCACATGTACCCACACACATGTGCACCCCTCACATGAACATGCACACACAGAGACACATACACAGAAGGGCAAGCAAGGGAGAAGTTATCACAAGCATGGAATGCTATTTGGGTTGTGAGGTAGATTTACCAATCACGAAGGAAGCAGAGCCTTCAGGGTGACAGAGAGAAACAGTTCGAGGGATTGGGAACATGGTTCAGTAGATATAGTGCCTGCCAGATGCCGTGGCAGACTTCTGTAATCTTAGATGCTGATGGAGAGACGGGAAGCAGAGACAGGAGAATTTCCTAGAAGCTGGTGGCTAGCCCAGCAAAGAACAGCAGAGTGAGAAACCCTGCCTAGGTGGGCAGGCAAGGACTGACCACAAAGTGGTCCTCTGTTCTCCATGTATGTTATGGAATGTGTCCCCCGGCACTCACATAAACATGTGCACACATGTACACACACATATACACACATGCAAGCACACAACACACATACATATGCATACGCATATGCACACACACATATACACATGCATGCGCGTGCACACACACACACATAAGTAGTTAACAAATAAGTAGTTAAAAAATGAACTCCTTGGGGAAATGATCTATGTGGGTAGCTGTACACCTCATTTGCATGCAGGCACGCATGCATTTGCCAAAAGGAGAATCATTTTACACAGATAACAAATGTGGAAAGATGATGAGAGGGAGTTTAATTTGGGGAAGAAAAAACATTGCTAAAAATAGACTCCAGAAACCTTTAGAAGAGAGCAAATGACCACAATGGTGGTTGTTATATTACCAATAAAAGCACGCCCTAGAAGGCTTACTGATGTCTGAAAGGGCAGGGGCCACTTTTCCAGTGACTCACCCACAGTCATCCTTCCAGTCACTCCTGTACCCACATCAGCCCACTGTAGGTGCTCAGTAAATAAGGAAGGTCTGGTATGCTTAAATTAAATGTTGTAGACACAGTCTGGGTCTGCTAGCCATAGTCCTTGCAGGGGAATTTCAGGAGATACAGCGAGAAGGTAGCTTTGTTTATGTCTGCACAGAGGGAAATACTTTCATTTCCCTGTGGACCGGGTGTTCCTTTTGCTGTAGCACCTGCTGATAGAAATAATAAAAAGCCATTTTCATCAGGCAGAACCTGGAACACTCACAGACCAGTTCCACACTCCTGCAGAACGTATTATTGCCTTATCAACAGTCACTTCGGCCAGGGGATTTTTACCTTCGGAAATTGAATTTATAGGTCATGTTCCATTATGATTCCAAAAAAAAAAAAAAAAAACCATCAACTGTTTTGAAAGTTTGGTAGATGCATATAGCTAATTATTATTATTAATGAGCACACATCTTTCCATGCATAAAAATCCCCAAAGGAAGAAAATTAAGCTATGGAAGAACTGAGAGCTACAGCAGCTGCAAAAACATGACTTCACTAATTTAAACCCATCATGTCTATTAACTGTTCCAAATGGAAGGATTTGGTCCAAGACCATCACAAATCCCATCCCATAACACAGTGCCAGGAAGCAACTTCAGAACTCTCTCTCCCTCCCTCCCTCCTTCCCTTCTTCTTTCTCTTTTCCTTCCCTCCCTCCTTGTCTCTTTCCTTCTTAATTTCTTTCTTTCTGCACTGAAACCAATTCCTGGGATGAAATCCAAGGATATTAGTTCTGTGCTCCCAGGCTTGATTTGGAATGGGCCTTCCAAATGGAGAGTTATATGAAGTTTCTGTAATGCTTAAATGCAGTACCCACGGTAGTGGCTGAAGGTCACGTGGGAACAGTCCTGCTCTGTGTAGAGGATGCTCCTTTGGTCAATGGCAGGCTAGAGGCCTGTGGGTAGCTGTAGTCTTACTGCTCTGGGCCTTGCTTTCTCTGTTATAGAAGGAGTTGGGATTCAGTGTTCTTTCAGAACCTTCCTGTAATTTAAAAACTCTTGTTTCTAATTTCATAAAAATCATACACACACACACACACACACACACACACACACACACCATCATGAGGTAGAATTACTAAGAAAAAGAAAAGCTAAAAGGAGAAAATAAAGCTCAAAACTCAGAGCTAATGCTATAACCCAGAAGTAACCCCTACCTGCCCCCACTGCTTTGTGGTAATGGGGAATGAGTCTAGGGCCTTACTCATGTAAGGAAAGCACTCTACCACTGAGGTACATCCTCAGCCCCTTTTTTCACTTATAATTATTTTTATTTATTTATTTGGGAGAGGAGAGAGAGAGAGAGAGAAAGAGAGAGAGAGAGAGAACAAGCACACCAGGGCCTCCTGCCACAGCAAAGAAACTGGAGTTGCACAGGCTGGCCTCAAACTTACTTTGTATCCTAGGCAGGCCTTGAACGTGGACTCCTTTAGCCTCAGCTTCCTAAGTAGATCGGATTAAAGGCCTATGCCACAAAATCTAGCTAGGGTTAACATTTTTATTCAAATTCTTCTAGTCTGTGTGGGGGAGGGGCACACACACGAATATTTAAGTACACATATACAAAAAGTCATCATTCTATATGCACACCATTTTGATAACTATTTTTTGTCACTTACCAGTGTGAAAACTTTATCCTATGATTTAAAAAAATACTTATTTATTCATTTGTGAGCAAAGAGATAGAAATAGACACAGAGAATGGGCACACAGGACCTCCAGCCACTGCATACGAACTCCAAATGCATGTGCCTCTTTGTGCATCTGGCTTTACGTGGGTAGTGGGAAATAGAGCCAGGGTTGTTAGGCTTTGCAGGCGAGTGCCTCAGTCCCTGTAAGTGGATTATTTCATGTTTTCCAATCTCTTGTAGTTTTTAAAGTATATATATATATATATATATATATATATATATATATATATATATATATATATATATATATATATATATATATATATA
>PVHP010003154.1:0-81335 GCA_004024765.1 Zapus hudsonius | reverse complement strand
ACACACACACACACACACACACACACACACACACACACACGCACACACGCACACATGCACGCACACTCAAAATTTAACTAAAAATTTATTCAGCTTTATGCTGTTAACATACTACATACATTAAACACTTTCCTGGAGAATTAGAAGAGTAGACTGAATTATGTTAGCCTATGTAAATAAAAGGAAAAATGGTTACAGCTTTATTAATTCTAATATGTTTTACCTTTTATGACAGAGCACTTTACAGTAAGAAGTTTAATTCATTAGATACAACAGTTTTATGCATATCAACTATAAATTTCAGTAAGAAGGAAAAAATCACTAGAGGAACTACAGGGAGAAATGATAAGGCACAATTTTAGGGCTTACTTTTGAGAAAAAAAAATATATCCCTTTCTGGGTTTTGTTTCTTTCTTTCTTTCTTTCTTTTTTTTTTTTTTTGAGGTCGGGTCTTGCTCTAGACCAGACTGACCTGGAATTCACAATGTAGTTCCAGGTTGGCTTCCACCTCATGGCGATCCTCCCACCTCTGACTACAGAGTGCTGGGATTAAAGGTGTGCGCCACCACCCAGGCCCAGCTGAAAAATTACTCTTTTTAAAATCTGAAAGATTTGACTAATCAATTAATAAACTTGATTTTATAAAAATGTCCTTTTGGGAAGATAGAGAATAAGTATTTCATTTAGTATGTATTAACTCCCCCCCCCAAAAAAAAAGATTGTGGGAAAAGGGTGTCATAAAAAACATAACCTTTTGACGAGTGCAGTTATATTAGATAACATAACAAACAACAGGATTAGCTTTGTGAAGTTGCAGAAGGGAAATCTAAGCCCTCAAATGAAATTAATATACTTAATAAAAGCAGTCAATTTTTGCTGCTGAACCTGTTCAGAAAAAAATATATAAATCTTTAGTATTCCCTTTTATTATAGAGCTATATAAATCAGTATTATATTTTCCACCTGTCTACTGTGGACCTAGTTTGTGTGGAAATTGTACACTTGTCATTGTTGTGTTTGTGGTGACAAGCACCTGTCCATTGTGAAATGGATGGATCTACTTTAAATTTTGAATGGTATTATACCTTTCATTCATAAGATATGTAAACTTAGGTTGAAATCAAATGAATTTTGAACACTGTAGGTGGTTAGATTAATGCACATGCTGCTCAATCTTTGTCTTTAAAATTTTCTGTGACCAAAATATGGGCTGTGTGATGAGCTAATACTGAAAAATGGATTTTATGATACATACATAGCTATCAGAACATGTAGAAAAGGCCAGGCCCATAAGGACAGTTTTCACAAGGCCAGAGACCATTATTATGGCTATATTGGGATTTGTGCATACTATGTGTCATATTTTGAATAGTTCTTAGTAAACCTGTAATACTGAGATGTAGACAACATCTTTCAAATTTCAAATTTCCATCGTGAGACAGTGTTACCAAGGATAATACATTCTATCAGATTAATACGTTGCAGTGCTATGACCTTTATTTATATATATTACTTATGAGAAATTGCCAAAAAGTTCTGGAGAGTTTGTGGGAGAAGTTATCTAGGGCTTGCAGAGTGCTTACTTAGGATGTGCAAGACCCCAGTTTTAATCCCCAGTTTTGAAACAAAAGTCATCTATTCTGGACTAAGAGAAAGACTCAAGCTAATTTTTACTTCATATGAGTTTGTGTAAGTTATTTCCCATGCATTCTGTGCTTTCCACTTCATGGAAAGACTTGTCTCTGAATTGTGAACATCTTGTAGGTGATGTCATCCTTTTGAAAATAAATCATGAACTGGAAACTTTCAGACACAGCTTTAGTTGTATTTTCTTCTAATCCTAAAAGTAAGACAAGGACTAATCCATTTGGAGATAAAGTGTCCCTTCCAACAAAAGATAGTTACCACAAATGAACAAATAATACTCCCATTATTTCAATGTAAAATTCAAGATGAGTGACTGCATTAGATGTTACGAAGAATTTCCTATTTTCTTGGTTTAAATGATATTTTGCACTCTGGCCCTCCCCACTAACACAAAGTATTTGATTTCATACCTCTAAACTATTGTGTTTAATGAAGTATGATTGATATTTACTTTTATCTCAGCACTTGGGTTATGTGAGACCTTGTCTCAAAAATATCACATAAAACCACAACAAATAAAAAAAATTGTGCTGATTTTCTATCTTTATTCCGGTTTTGTCTTTGTTTTCCATGTACTTACATTTCCTGTCTATCATTCCATCATTCTATAGGGCCAATAATATCACATTCCACACAGTATAGACTTTTATATCAACCAGTGTATATTGCAAACATGACATTCTCATAGATGTCAGAAATGGAAGTTTAAATTTAAATATTTCACCTCATTTATCAAACTTATGTGATATTCAATAATTGTTTGATTATATATTTATCAAAAATATCTTGAAGTTTATTTAACTTGTATTTTTATTTATTTTGATTCTTCATTTAGTCACTGCAGAAGTGCTTCAGATCATTCAAAATAGACTACTTTTTATAAGAGAAAGCTTTGCAAGTGACATTTAGTATCAATCACTAGAAATGAAGTTTAAGGAAGGAAAGGAAAGCTGATCCAGCTGAATGTTCTTAGTATGTACCATGACTGGTTCCCTATGGAAATGGAAATATTATCAGCGTATAGATAAAGGAGTAGAATCTTTTAGCTGAATTTTCCTGGAAGCATTCCTGATCCCTTTATGAATTACGACATTCATAATAATCTCTACTAATCAATGCTGCTCTTAGGATCAAAGCTCCGTGGAATTGGAAGGATGCAAAATAAGTCGTTTTTACAGCATCGGGAAATTCTATGAAGTAGCATACAATATTAAACATTTTGTTTTTTATAGAAAATCTAAGTCACTTGACTTCAGCTCTGAATTGGAACTTTTATAGACAGAATCATTGATGTCATTCTCCTGAAGAGAAAGGAAGACTTAGCTGTTTTCCTAGTTTTTGCTTTTAAACATGTATGTTTGAAGTGTTCATGTTGGGGTGTGTGATGTGACTTGATGTATCTATAGTATATGCGCATATGTGTGCATTGACCGATAGCCTGTACTCATGGGTGTGGAGGTTAGAGAATGTCCTGTGTCCTGTTTTGCTTTTATACCTGTTTCCCTGAGATGGAATCTCTCCTGCAACTCAGAATTACTCTTCCCCCCAATTTGGGGAGTTAAGAAGCCACAGGGATTCTCTTCTTCTGCAGGAGTGAGGTTAAACACCTGCATGGCCACACCCTGCTGTATAGTTGGGTGCTGAGGAATTAAACTCTTTTCAGATTCTGCTCTTTGTGCAACAAGTGCTCTTAACCACTGAGCCATCGTCCTCCTCCAAGCTGCTCCAAGCTGTTCCCTTCAGTGGTGCACAAGTCATACATTTCATAGTAATAAATCCACAGACTAACATGAGACTTATTATCTGAAATTCACATTTAACTAGGCATTCTGTGTTGAGTCCTGCCATCCTACACTAGGGAGACCTAAGGAGGGACGTCTTGTTCATCCTCAGGTAGCATGAGAAGAATTTGTATTCTCCCGTTGACAGAAAGGTATAGGACTTAAATGAATGCATACTGTTGCAGTCAGCTTTCTTGTTGCTGCGCAAAAAGAACCCAAACAAAAGAGGCTTGTGGAGGAATGGGTTTATTTGGCTCACGGACTCGAGGGGAGACTCCATCCTGGCAGGGAAAACGATGGCATGAGCAAAGGGCTGGACATCACCTCTGCCATAGCACTGCAAACAGCGGCAGGAAGGTGTGCCAAACACTGGCAAGGGGAAACTGGCTTATAACCCCCATAGGCCCACCCCCAACAACACAGCTCTAGTGAGGTTCTAATTCCCAAATTGCCATCAGCTGAGGATCGATCTATCAGAACACATTCAATTGTTTGTGGGGGACACCTGGGTCAAACCATGACACATACATATGCTGCGTCTGCAGTGTTTTTAAAATTCCTTTGAGTTCATCTAGCTGGAAATTCTAGAAGCTCTAAACTAATGGAGTTTCTTCTGATCATCCCATGGACCCAGGCACATGCCTCTTCTACCCCTCTGCTGCCTGACTCCCCTGCGAACGCCCTGAGACATCACAGTTGATTGACTTGGTTTTTAAGCAGATTGTTGTTGTAATGGAGGTTAGATAGAAATAAGTGCATTTTGATTTTAGAAAATTTGTTTGTTTGCATGTGTGTAGGCATGCATGCCATGCATGTGGAGGTAAGAGGTCAACCTTGAGGTAGTTATCTGGATCCAGCCTCTGAGATAGTGAGTTTCAGATCTCATCCAGCTGTATGTCCTGGGGACTGAAGATCTGAACCCTGGCAAGCAAACCAGCAAGTGTTTCTATCCCCTGAGCTGTCTCCTTAGCCATGTATTTCAATTTCAATTTTATTTCATCAATACAACAGAATAAAAGACAAACCTAGGTCTTTTTGTTTGCTTTGTAACAGACTCTCATGTTTCTCAGACTGGCTCTGAACTCACTGTGTAACTGAGAAGGTCCTTGAACTTTTGATCCTGTTTCCTCCACCTCCCGAATGGTGAGGTTTTAGGCATATGCCCAGGTTATCAGAGGCTGGCATGGAACCTCCGGGCTACATGCACACTAGATGTGCAGCTTCCAAATTGAGCGATACCCTAGCCTTCTTCCCAAGATTTTACCACAAGATAACATATACCTAATTGTGAAAGGAAGATAACATTTTAAAGTAACACAGAGGACATTAGAGTAATTCTTGAACTCTAGATAGGAGCAATAATAATGTATCTTCTCCTCAGTATTACCTTGAATCTGCTTGAGCTTCTAAATATGCAAAGAAGGGAGGAGAATATATATATATATGCATATATATACACATACACACATACATACATATAGTGTTTGTGGATGTTGTGGGTAAGTAGCAGGGTTGAGCCCCTGGATTCAATGTCTAGTGCCTCTTTGAAAATTAGTATGGCCAGAATACAGTTTAAGTATTGAAACTGTGAGGTATTCATTGCTTAAATCTATTACTAGATAGATCACGTTCCAAACAACTTGAAGGGAAACTCTGACAAGACATTCTCCACCTCCAAAGACTTTAGTAAAACACACACACAGTTCCCTCATTAGTTTTGTTAGGCTGAATTTGAAACTGTGGGTGTGACTACAATTAATGAAGAGAGAGCGGACAGTTAATCAGAGACCTGCAGAACTCTCAGCCTCTGAAGCCATGCATTTCGAGAGGTAAAGTAAAAGGGGCCGAGCATACTTTCCACCTGTCAAGGATCGTCTCGGGAATGAGCTGGCTTTTAAGAGTGACATTTGTCACGGTTCACGTATTGAGGAGATGACATGAATGATGCTGTACACCAGTTAGTAAGTTGAAACTCATTTACCCTAAAAGCCAGATCCACAGGGAAAAGAGAAGCTTTATTTAATTTAGGGTTCACTTATATTTAGACTTATTATATCCTTATTTCCAGTGGCATTTACTTAACAGTCTCAAGATCCATTTCATGACACACTATTACTCTCATTTTATAGATGAGGAAACTGAGGCAGCTCTAGCGAGTTACTGAAAATTGAGAGCATAGTACAGTGTAGAGTCGAAATGATAACTTGGGCAAGATTCTACAGTCTTCAAGTATCTACACTTACGATGTGCTAAATGATCCCTCTGATGAGAACAGAGCCTGTCTGTCTCCCGTGCCTTCCTACGCATGTTTTTAGCAATCCAGGGCCTCACACAGACCCAAATCATTTGTGTTCTTTTCTCACTTTTTTTTTTTTTTTACAATATGGTACCTACCTCTCTTCCTTTTAACTGGACATTTGTCTGATAGATACAGCAGTAATTGGAACCTTTTTAACCAAAGGGACACGATGACATTAAACAATAGGATCTCTTTGTTTTAAGTCTTTAAAAAAGAATACACACATTGTATTGCATACAAACTCTATTAATAAACATACCTGTCCAGCAAGATTTATTCTGTTTGGCACCCGGTAATACTTAGTTTGCTAAATGTCTAGATCTCCTTACAGATTGGTACAATTTATTTAGAAAAAAAATCTTATTTTCCCTAAGGCTATTGTTTTTAATTTTTTTCTTATTTGCACATGTGTGTGTTTTAAAAATACATCTTATTTTTAGATTATATGATTAGAGAAGAGGCCTAATTCATTGATTAAAGGAATTTCGGTGTACACTAGAACAGTGTGTACTTTGCCGTCACAGTATAATTTAGTTCATGGAAAACTTGTGCAAAACACCTCAGCAATAAAGATGTTAATGCATTTATAGTGAAAAAACTCACTTAAGTCTAAATAAACAGACGACAAGTCCATGGGTGAAGTCAGGTGTGAAAACACAGGAATATCGACTTAAGTAATATAGAATTGATGATTATCCATCAGGATAAAATGAACAGGGAAAGCGATTCGATAATGAAGCCAACCAACCGGTTCCAACGCTCATCAGCTGGAGCGTGTGTGTCCCTCACTGCTGGTGTGACAAAAAGGAACCCTGCGGTCTTTATATAGAAATGAGAATGCCAGTTAATTGCATTCGATTTCTGAGAGTTGGGACTATTGTATGTCATCCTGTCTCTTGCACCGCACAAGCCTGTCAGGTGCATGAGGACACTTGTCACCCAGAGCCATCTCTTTTCACTGACGCCTCTGTTCCTTGCAGGCGAGCCCACAGCTGCTACAAATGTCGCCAGTGCAGTTTCACAGCTGGTGACACCCAGTCACTCCTGGAGCACTTCAACACAGTTCACTGCCCGGAGCCCGAAGTCACCACGGCCAATGGTGAAGAGGATGGGCCTGCCATAGCCACCATCAAAGAGGAGCCCAAGATGGACCTGAAGGTCTACAGTCTGCTGACCCCAGACTCTAAAATGGGAGAGCCTGGCTCTGAGAGCCTGGTCAAGCGGGAGAAGCTGGAGGACAAGGATGGGCTCAAAGAGAAAGTTTGGACTGACAGTTCCGGCGATGACCTTCGAGGCGTGGCCTGGAGAGGAGCTGACATCCTACGGGGCAGTCCATCCTACACTCAAGCCAGCCTGGGGCTCCTGACGCCCGTGTCCGGCTCCCAAGAGCAGCCGAAGACCCTGAGGGACAGTCCTAATGTGGAAGCTGCCCACCTGGCCAGACCGATGTACGGCTTGAGCGTCGATACCAAGGGCTTCCTGCAGGGGGCGGCGGCGAGCGCAGAGAAGTCTGGGTCCCTCACCCAGCAGTACCCCGCAGCTGGAGAGAGCAAAACCAAGGAGGAATCCCAGTCCCTCTTACGGGTAGGAAGGTTTCATTTTTATATCCATACAGTTTGGAAGAAATTGGGGGGACGCAGTTTTCTATGATTGAATATGTTTTATGAAGGGGAATTACATTGAGCTATATCAGTGGGGGTCTGTTTTATAATTAGGAAGTGCAGGTACAGAAAGAAGGTCACGTGTGCTGGTTATGCATCCAGTACCCAGGCAGAAACTTGCTTGTTTTTGCGCAGATTGAAGGTTGGTTAATAATTCCTGTGATTATGCAAAACAACAAAAAATGCCTTTGGAGAAGGCAGGTGTCCAAACCCAGTAGGATGCACATTCAAATAACTCAATGCCTGTCAGGTTTTAAGGTGGAGTGACATAGTATATAGTCAATAAGGGACATTAGAAGAGAATTAAATCACCAAGAATGTAAGTTCCTGGGTGAGATGCTAATATACAAAGTCATGATTTTTAAAAGCTTTATTCGGTGTAAATATGGACGAGCATCACTGTCTGTGGTTGACCAGCACCAGTAAGGAAAGAAGATATGAGCAAGAATAGTGTGGAGACCATCCAAGGACAACAGGCCATCAGGATCTTGGAGGAAGGAAGACCCAGTAAGGTGTGGGATAAGAAAACAGAACCACCACATGAGACACACCTCCACTTCTGGCTTGCCAGCACTGTCAAGGAATAGTTTAGCTTTTTGAAAATTCATGGACTTCCCAGTACCTGTTGTTTTGCCTAAGGTCCCCTTCAGCAAGTCTCCTCAACGGTGGGTGAGGTAGTGTCAGCTTTCTGGATGAATAGGAAGCAGTGTTCTGAACAGAATGTAAGATCAGAAACTAGCTAACCTTTACCAGAGTTTGGGTTAGGAAATGGATGCAGGCATCTGACCCATAGGTTAAAGTCCACTGAGGTCTGTCTGTGTGAATACTGCAGAGAAAGATCCTCTTCCCCGGGTGGACTCAGCTGCTCCATTCAGCTTCCTGCACATTGTCTGAAGATCTTCCTTGCCTCTTAGGTGCTGTGGAGTGAAGGAGAGAACACCTCTTGGAGGTGGACAGTTAGTTATAAAAGCCCTTATTTTTCTTACCTGTAGTCAATCCCTGAAGCTGAGAGAGCCTTGAATGCAGAGTGGTTGTTCCTGCACACTGAGCCCCAGCTCTTCCTGCAGTTGCTTTAAGTAACTTTGCAAAGAATAGAAATAGATCCTGTGCTCTTCTTGAGTGGGTTGAGTTCTGAGCGCTTCCTTTGGATGCCTATGAAGTAATCAGTTTACTTAGCATGTGGCTGTCTTCTGTCTCATGGGTCCTTTCTTGATTTCTGCTTGTAAGAAGGAATGGATAATACATTTCATCAACTGTCTTGGGAGTGTGGCACACTTAGGTGTTTTCTGTGCCTCAACTAGAGACCTCCTCCTTGTCTTACTCTTGAAATTTTTTGTGATTTCTC
The DNA here is from genome assembly GCA_004024765.1 of Zapus hudsonius. NCBI lineage: Eukaryota > Metazoa > Chordata > Mammalia > Rodentia > Dipodidae > Zapus > Zapus hudsonius. Next base: position 72,602 of record PVHP010003154.1, on the reverse strand, counting down.
TATTGAGTTGAATCTTTTGGTCTATTTCAGCCACCTTTTGCATACTTTAAGAATTAGGAATAATGCGTGATTGAGCATGAAATTTCAAAGTCCTACCAGTATGGCTGTATTTTTTTGAGCATGATGAGGACAATAAAACATCTAAAAATATGAGATTTTTTTTCAATCCTCTACTTCCTTAATTCTCTTATTTCAAGTTCCTGCTGCCCCTTTCAGTTCCTCTCCATTAGCAGTTGAAGTAGGAAACCTTTAGCAAGAAAATGAAAAGCCCCCAAAAGTCATGATTTATGGTCTTTAAAGCCTGGCATGTGCTAAGTTTCAGAGCACACACTTTAGAAGCCCACATCATTAATAGGATATAAGTAAAACTTGTCTCTTTAAAAAAACTCATATTGCTGTATTTGACTAATGTTTTTAGAAATCACTCATGTAATCGGGCATTTGCAATAGGAAGAGTAACCAGTTTGGTTTGTTTCGCAATATTCAGTTTATTAACTGGATTTGCATATTTTGACCTGTACATATATATCTTAACTAGTAAGGTATCAAAGACACTTTGAGGAGATAACAATCAGAGTTGATTCTGACTGTCAAATTGACAAAATTATACTTTGGGGGATGGATATTTGTATAAATAAGTCATTACAGCAAATACACTTTTTATGTGACACCTTATATCAGTAAGGGAAAATGACAGAATAGCATTGCAATTTTTATTAAAGGAAAAATAATGTACTTTAATTTTGTAGATGTTTTTAATTTTAAGTAGTTTTTAGCATATTCATACATATTTTGTATAAAATATAGAGATCTGGCTAAATATGCAATGGAATATTCAGTTTTTTAGTTTAAATAGTGAAATGGAACTTGAAATTAGTTATTTTGGTGTTGAGGGTGCTTATTTAGAAATAGTAACCTGTATAAAGAATTTAAAGTTTTATTGTTTTAAAAGTGATACGTTTTATTAGCGCATTCAATATGAGAATAACAGAGTAAGTATATTACTGAATATCTTACATTTAGAATTTCTAATACCAAGAGTAAAAACCTTAAATCCTCTTTAACTGTTGTAAGTACTCATATCAATAATTCAATTGGAAAAATTGTCCAAGTATCTATTGATTCAAATATTGCAGCACTCTACTGATAAGAAATGGAAATACTTTTAATAGGTAGGCCAAGTGTATTCTGATAGTGTCATCAAGCCTGTCTCCATCATGCTGCCTTCAGAACATGCTGCCACACACACTGCTTCAATGACACTGTGCTCTATGACAGTGAGGAAGGACATCATCGAATTGCAGGAAGAGCTAAAACTTCATGATGTTCTCTCCACTTGCATCAGCCTCCTGCTCTTTTTATTTTTGTCTCCTGCAAGGCCCTTTGTTGTGGGTTAAATATCAGGTCATTTATTTATGTATGATCGCATTTAGTTAGTGTCTTACATTTTCCCTTCTTTATGAACACGAATGATCTTTCTGTAAAGGAATTTAAGTTGTGTGTATCACCTGCTTAGAATGTGTCATAGGACACATTAACAGAAGTTTTAGCTTACATTGCTCTATGAGAATTAAAGCTTTGGTGATTAGTAGCTGTTATTATTATAACACCTTTGAGTATTTTCAGACCTGGAAGAAATAGTAAAGGAGAATATTTGCTAAAACAGTACATATTTATATGTAAACTTTATGCTTTTTAAAAAGCTTACTCCAGGAAGTGTTTACTAAACTTTAATATAATAAAAAGCCAGGTTTTTAATTTAAAATTTAGCTATGTGAAGTTTAGAAATTTAACGTAACCTGTGTAAAGGTCAATTACTCTTCTGTTTTCTAGTAATTGGTAAAGTTCATTTATATATTTTTTATTTAAAGCTAAGTAGTATTGGTACAGGAATTGAGCTTCCTTTGGTAATGCATCAAATACATTCCAACACTTTGATATGTAGTAGAATTTTGGGGTGTCCTCAGATTCTTGTCTTATGCTAAGAATTGACACCCACAAACCAGAAGATAAGGTTCAGAAAGATTTTATTATAGCTTTGAGCTTTAGAAGGGAGAACTTTGAGGGAAGAGGGGCTTACAGGAAAGTAGAAACACAGAGCTCTTCTCCCTATGAGGGCTGTTGAGCAGGCACCCTGGAGATGCAGGTTTGGGTGTTTATTTATGGCAGCTCTAGCCAGGGTAGTCCCTAGAGACAGCAGGTGTTTGTTTGGGTCAGGGTTTCTGGAAAAGAGCAGTCTTCCCAGGAATCTTGGTTCTCTAGGAAGGGCCTTCTCAGAAGTGAGTGAAGGACTCCCTGAGGGGCAGAGATAAGGAAAAGCCAGACCCTTCCGACATTTCTGACCTGTAGAAAGGTGTAATGACCTAGAATTTAAGGTAAAGGCCCAAGGGCAATTACCACATTTAGCCAAGAGAAAGCTACTCATTTTGTGTTCTTGTCACCCCTAAAGCACCTCATTGTAGTATGCTCAAGACTGACTCATACAGTTTCCTACCCTTTTCTGACTAGTTTCTTTTATAATATACATTTTTACAAAGACATATATGCATTTATTTAGTTTTAGGCAAAGTCATGAAGCAGTAGCCATGTTGAGTTTATTATTTTCTGCATAATCTATTCTGGATTTTATACTTCTAATAGAATTTTTAGTTGAATTTTATAACCTAGAAAGTGGTCTTTCATCTGACAACCAATTGAAAAGTGGAAAAATTGGTCCTTAAAAATCGCAAAGAGGGCTGGAGAGATGGCTCAGCGGTTAAGGCACTTGCCTCCAGTGCCTAAAGCCCCGGGTTCAATTCCCCAGGACCCACATAAGCCAGACCCACAAGGTGGTGGCCCTGGTGCTTGTGTTCTCTCTCTCTCTCTCTCTCTCTCTCTCTCTCTCTCTCTCTCTCTCTCTGCTTGAAAATGAATAAATAAAATATTTTTAAAAAAATCGCAAAGATTTTTTAAATTTTTAAAAACTTTTCATGAGCAACTTGGATAAATATATAGAATAATCCCCTCTCACCACTTAACCTGTTTCCCTTCTCAAATCCCTTCTCCACTCAATCTCTTCCTTTATTCGATTCAGAGTCCAATATTTTTATTTTCTCTCCTATTATGCAGGTCTTGTGTAGGTAGTGCCAACCTCTCCATCACAGAGATTTTGCCAATATCAAATACAGTTAAAATCTGTGAGAATGAATGCCATTGAATGTCATAGCAGAGTTTAGTTCAGTGGGAAGGTGTGCAGGAAAAGTTTAATGCAAATCTCACCTCAGGTGGGTTTCTCTGTGTCATTTAAGACATAGTGGCCTAGTCTGATAAATCCTGGGCACACATTCTTCCTTGGGTTCTAATGCTAATTATTAGATAGTTTTTTCCCAGCACACTTAGGGGAAAACTAAACCTCATTGAAATGATCTTGTTTCCTGCTCCAATTTATTTAGGAAAGCTTGTCAGTTTTCATATCTGCATTCTGCACGGCTTGCTTTCGACAGAGATGTTCAGACACTGGCCTTTGGGAGGAGAGTGCCAAGTTAGGTCACCAGCTTGTCAGAGGCAGGTCTCCCAGGAACTCCAATCATCCATCTCTGAGGTTCTGCTGTCTGCCTTCAGTGCAGGAGTGCTGTGTAGCTTAGTTAATTAATGTTTGTCTGCCTATTTGAGGTCTTCAGATGCGGGGGCTAGATAAGGAAGATAGTCTGATGATTTGTTCATTTTGTAAGAGTGACACCAGGACACTACAATGCAGACCCTTATTTCCCCTTTTCTTTAATGGTGTTAAATTTATAGTTTAAAGGTTGTTGATACTGAGCAGTCTATTCAGATGCAAAAATGTTCTTTTGGGGACAGCCTGTTGGCAGCCAAGCAGACCTTCAAACAAGCCTCAGTGTTGAATGCCTTTACAACCTCTGACAGAGGCCTCAGCAACTTTCTGAAAACTGAGGATGAGCCTCAGTGAAAAATGATACCCCTTGTTTGGCTTCATATTTAATGAAAACAAAAAGCAGAATTTCAGTCATCCTACAGAGAGTATTAACTTAATGTCCTTTAAATAACCATTTTCCTGATTCCCTTTGAACTCTCCAAGACCAGAGGGATTAGTCCAGGAACACATGGAAAGAATCCCCCTCTCTAAGAGTTATGAAACAGCCATTTTAAATCATAGCGATGAAACTCCTCTTAAGTAGCAGTTATTTTATTTGCCTAAAGAAAAAAAAACTATTAAAACCTACTTACTATGCCCAGCGATCATATAATCCTTATACACTTTTGCCTTGTATCAACGAATTCCTTTGCATCTGTTACGAAAAAAAAATATGATTTAAACTTAAATATAACTTAGTGTTCTGTTTTTTTTTTAATATGGCCCATTCATTGAACTGCATATATATGATAGCCAACATAACCATTTTAAATGTTCAATCGGATTTGGCTACCCCCAAATTTCCCCTTATTAGTTATTTATTTTTTACATGGATACGCTGATATGATGATAGCAAACAACTGAAAGAGCCATGTACATGTTTGGTTTCATTAGTTCGACTACTGAAGGTTTGGGGAGTCTGATTTAATTTGAAGGTGACTCCATGGCTCCAGTTACACACCTTGAAACCTTGACCAAGAGTTCCAGGACTATGGTTTCTAAGGCAGGGGAAGCAGATCTGTCTTTGTGAACAGGGTGTAGGTTTGCAGTCCTTGTGAAGAGGTATCCTTTACTCGGTATCTTCAGTTATTTCCTGTTTAAATAGCCTTTGCTCAGCTTCTTTCTTCACAGACTGACTGAGTCAGGAGACACTAGGGTCCCCAAAGGAAACCATTATTAAGCTTGCATAGAAGCGTCCACAGAAGGTGCCCATGTTTCAGGAGCAAGGATATGTAGAGTGACTTGTCAGGCGTAAGACCTGGAGCATTACAATGTGATAGGAAGTTAGCATCAGTCTGATGGATAGATTTTACCTATATTATTGCAAATGTATATTTTTTTATCTGTAAAATTTGTGGACCTTGTTAGTTTTTATCAAAAACATATTTTATCTTTATTATTTTATTTTACTCTCTCTCTCTCTGCATAGACTTCCTTTAAGAACTTTTAAGATATTTGTAGGTAAGAACTTTTTACCTGATCTGTCGCTCAGCTGAGTCAAGGAGGATGTGACAGGAAGGCAGCGGCATCTTGTTATTACTACAAGGACATACAGATCTCTCAGTGGAATTTAAACACCTCTGTCCTTCATTTTGGAGAACTCATTATTTCTAGATGCTGCTGAGTAGGAATAGTTTTCCAAGACATGGACTTTATTTTGGGAATAATTCTACAATACTACCTCTGGTACATTTTTATTATGTTGATGGTTCTTAGAAAGGAGTTTGGTTTGTCTTAGCATAGGGCATTTATGATAAATTTAGTTTCAGGTATCCTTATTCTAGTTAGAATTATCAAATCCTTCTTAAATGAAATTTATGTTAACTTGCTTTCTCAAAATGGCAGTTTCTCTGTTTTAGAGTTTTCATTTGGGTATATAATTAGGAAATGGATAATGTTACCTATAACATCAGATTAACCAGAAAATGCTCAACACACACACACACACTTTACAGTTAAATATGCCTACTTTCACTAACACTTTAAAAATGTTGAATACTGATTATGACTCAAACTTTTATGAGCATTTGGATACTAATAGAAATAATTTTTTAAAAGACTTTTGGTAAAATCACTATTTTATTTGGAGAAAATGATAAAATTTCATGACATTCTGATTTATTGAGTTAAAATTACCTATATCTATCTTGAATAAATTTTTGTATAGTATACCTTGCATAAATTTTTGTATTTACGACTTAAACTTGAACTTGCTGAAAAGAGGCTGGGTAGATAAATGACCCATGAAATAATCTATTCTCAAAGAATTAACGTTATGAGTTTAGCTTATAAAATATGGACTATCAAAATAATACTTCCAAACATATCTAATTAGGATTCTCAGTGAAGAAGATAAAACCTGTAAAACTAATTGAGGAAAGTCCCATAGAGAATGTGAAAAAAATATTTAGTAAAAAATATTAATGACTATAATTGATTGCAAAGAAATTAAACTTTGTCATTTCAATTTGTACTGGCTCTCTATTAATTTATTATGGTATTAACACCGTTCATTCCTAACAAAAACTCTCTAAGGTTGAAACCATTATTATTGCCTTTATTTCAATAAGGAAACCAAGGTAGCAACTTTAAGTAATTTCAGCTGGCTGATGGCTGATGGCAGAGCCTGTTTATTTCATCTGCACATGTGCTTTGTGTGTGTGTGTGTGTGTGAGAGAGAGAGAGAGAGAGAGAGAGAGAGAGAGAGAGAGAGAGAGAGAGAGAGAGAGAGAGAGAGAGAGAGAGAGAGAGAGAGAGAGAGAGAGGAAGGCGGCACTTGGAAATTATGCCAGTGATTCATGCCCTTTAGAACAGTGGCAAGTAGTCCAGAGCACTACAGAACTGAAAACGATTGAAAAATTCCCTTCACAGTTCTTTGCTGTGTTTTACCATCTCATGCATCCCTTCATGGTTGAAATATCTATTCCAGTCAAGCATTGACTACATACCTTACTTTCAAAATTTTCTTTTTTATTTAACAAAATAGTGTGCACATCTTTTTCTTTCTACATACCTTTCTTACAATATGTGTTTTAATGCCTCATTCAAGATTAGCCATGTAATCATATGTTTAATACTTGTACAGTTGAGCATGTAGATTACAACCTGTTTTCACTTCTATAAAACACTTTGATAATCCTGCTTGTACACGCTCTTCTATTGTTTTAGCACTTATTTTGGGACAGTTTCTTTAGGATAATTCTAGTGACTGAGATGAGAATATATATAGCTAACAGTAATACCTACTCTCTGTGATCTAAAGGGATTATCTTAAGATATGCAATAAATCCAGTCATAAAATTCATGAGAAATATGATAGAAATATATAAGGATTTACTGTTAATCTGTAATTCAACCTATTTAATAAAGAGTACAGAGAACAACTAGAAATCTTAAATACTTGTTTGTATCTTCTATGTGAACATGCACACATTCTTTACCTGGTATAGAGTTAGGTGTGTGTACCTTGGGTTATGGATGCAGCATGCTTTAGTGTTTAGAGACATTTATTTTCAAGAAGGACCTCTTTTCCTAAGCAGAATTTATTAAGTGTTTTCACTGAAAGCACACTCCTCAGATGGGCCCCCTTTTTATGGAGCATTTTCTTTCTTTTTTTCTTTTTGTTTTTATGGGTAATGGTTCTTTCTTTCTTTCTTTCTTTTTTTCTTTCTTTCACAAATGTTAGATGTATGTAAGGATATAGTGGCATGTTTTGAGGGGCTGTAAGAGATGAAACTATTTTTTTCATTAAAAGATACTGTTTAATGGGTTTAATTTTCAGTTATTGTGCATCTATTTAAATACTACTTGAAAGTGTTTTTCTTCCATGAGACTTTCACAATCCTGGATAGAATAGAATGTAGAATGTCTCCTTTTTAAATGAAGTATTAAGGAGGGAGCAACAACACTTCTCAATTGACATTTCATTTGTGCCTGTTACATAATTGACAGAATCCACAGGCTTCAGCTATTGGTAACCAGGCAGTTATAAGGAAATTTATCATATTCTTTATATACAATTGAACCAGGGAAGTGAAGCAAGGCTTATATATGGGAATCTAAAATAATTATGAATATTATATTTGGGAAAGTTTTTCCTTCCCTTTAAGAATTATATGCCTTTTAAAGAAAAATGTCATGACATAAGACGATTTAAATTTGTTTCTTCTTTCATTCAAAACATTTAGAAGAATTTTGATTTACATATGACTTTTAGAAGTTTATCTCTTTGGCAAGGCATGGTATATCTTAAAGCAATGCTACGCAACATTTTATTTTATTTTATTTTATTTTTCCCCGAAAGACCTTTTTTTTAAAATTTAAATCTTTATTATCAATAAGTATATACAATATATGAGCAAATCTAATGAATGTGTCCCTATTTCCCTCCTCTCTGTCCCTTATCCACTGGGGTACTTCCTTGGTGTGCATACTGGATCTGTCTATAGGTTAGGGGGTTATGAATTGCACCAGCCAACATTTTAGAACATACATATTTGACTTATCCCGTTCTTTTCCAATGTCTGATTTACAAACAAATATTTTTAATGATACAGGAATTTCACAAACTTTGCAAATTTGGTAGCTAGGACAAAGAAAGTTTGAGGATTTTAGAATGTGCATTATTTGGTTGGGCAATGGATTATGTACAGATAAATTATGCCATTAATATGAAACTGGTGTAATGCGCTGGAGTTACAGGATGGTTTGTGTGAGATTGCCTTAGTTCCATGGTATTCAAATATTTCTGAAATACTATAAATTGTAGCATTATTATATTAAATGATGTTCCTAGTCCTGAAAAGAGGGGTGGGGGCGCTTGAGGGTGAGTGTGTTTTCCATGACTAGATTATTTAGGTAAATTTGGTTTCACATTTTTTGTCCTTCCTTGTGGCAAAGTGAAACAGGCTCTGAATTGGATTGTATTCCCAGCTCACTAAATGATCAGTAGCTGGATGACCCTGGGCACGCCACTCAAAACTTAACTTTTTTACTGCTTTGGAAAATGCTAAGAAATTAAAATATGCAACTGCTCAGATTCCCTTCAAATGGTAAATTCTAGACTGCTGCAAGCTTTGGACGATCAGATGTGTGAGTCAAAACTGGAGGTGACTATCAGACAAAGATCAGGTGTTTTAGACATAGTGATACTGGTGTTCACAGCTAAGAACTAGTTCTGTCACAGACATATAAGGGATCTTGGAAATTGTGTTGTTTAAGCCTATCCTACAATGGAAAGCTCCTCCTCCTTTGGAAATAACCCTGTGACAAGGATTCATATTATGAGGGAGGGGCCTGCTCATGAGTCATGAGAGGCAGGGTGACAATATGACATGGAAAAGCCTGTTTCTTCAGCCTCTTGGCATTGACTGATGATGGCAGCTTTGTTCTCAGTCAGATGTTCAAATCAGAATTTTGGATGCAGAGACTAATTTTAGTAGGTGGGGTGCAAAAATCTTAGGAGTCCACGAATAGACTCTAATCCCAGCTGTTTCGTTACAATTATAAAAATAAAATTGGCTGTGAATCATTCAAACTCCATTTAATGGAAGTGAATAATTCAGTTTCAGCCCACTGAAACCTTAAAACTATAAACCTATCTTAGTTCTTGTTCTTTATGTCCCTTCAGAGTTAATATCCCGTTATTTAGAGATGAATTATTTGAAGTATGGGTGGTCGTGATGAAAGTGGTCATATTTCTACTTGTGGTTTTCTGTGTGAACGTAGCTGCTATGCGAGGGTTAGGAAAAGTGTGGAAAAAGAAATTAGAGTCTAGGAAAAGACAAAAGGTTATTAAATTAGTATTTCCTGGCATTTTCTTTTCTATGTAAAATGTATGTTTCTTATAGCCACTTTATCAAATAGAAGTAAGCAAAAGAAAGAAAATGCGGATTCAACACATTTATTCTGTGGACATGCAAATTACAAATACAGATTTGCATGCTCATTATGGAATACCTCTTGATTTAACATTGCTTTAAAAAATAAACATTTTTCAATGACAGCATATATCCTGCTATATTATATTTATCACCTCATGGTATTTCAATATATTTGTAGTAGTTTTCTTAGAGAATGTGTTGATCCTTGGTGTTGAATATTTACGTCCAGTTTTTGCAACAAATATCTTTGAGGCTGAATAATTGCATCTTGCTTGCCATTTTGAATAGGTAGAATTGCTGTCCCTATAACTATTTTCTGTATGAGATGACACAGTGGTGGCGTTTATTGGTAAGTATAAGTCATTTTGCCAATACTCCCAGGAAATAGGAAAACTGTATCATTTCTCGACTTTCATTAATAAGCATTGTCTTGCAGTGGTAGTTAAGAAATAGAAACCCTAACATTTATTTATTTATTTATTTATTTATTTATTTATTTATTTATTTATTTATTTATTTATGTTTTCCGAGTAGGGTCTCACTCTGATCCAGGTTGACCTGGAATTCACTATATATAGGTGGCCTTGAACTCACAGCAATCCTCCTACCTCTGCCTCCTGAGTGCTGGGATTAAAGGTGTGTGCCACCATGTCTGGCCCTCCTAACATTTTCTTTAAACATTATTATAGGGAGAAAAGTTAATAACTATGATTGTTTGACAAGATGCATCTCGTAGCACTGACAGAATTTGTCAAGTATCTATTTTTTTTTAGAGTTGAAAGATAGATTCCTTAGTCACTATGACATTCAATGTACTGAAGTGAGTCTTAAAAGGTGATAAGCTCACAGTAACTTAATTGTTTCTTAATTTTTTTTATAAACCTAATGGCTTTTTGTTTGAGTTAATACCAGTAATCAGTAAGAGTGTTGGGCACAGAGATTCTAATTTTGAAATATATTACTTCATATAATTTGTTCAAGGTCATTCACAAGTTTCCTCTAGGGTATGAAAACCAAATATTAAAGGATAGTGTAGAAAATCATTCTATAAGCCATTTTCTTTTTTAAAGCATTTCTTTTTAAAGTATTATCTTGTTACAGGGAAATTTGCTTTGGAATATACTACTATTTATGGGATTTGAAGGCCTGCTGTGTATGAACAAATCTCAATGCATTAATACTCAGCTGGGTTCAGGATGTATTTTCAGAAAGATTAACATAATACCAAACTGACCAAGATTTACAAGAATATAGAAACCCAATATTTAATTGTAACCTGAGTTATCTTGTTGTCCATAAATACCAATTTAGATCCAAATTTATTTCTGAAAACTTGAGCCTATATAAGTATATAAGGATGAATCAACTTCTATCTTTAAGTTCTATACAACAGAGAGAAATAGATCATAAGATGTCTGTATGACACAGACAAGATTTTCATAAAGAGGACTGTGATTTTGTGTATCTAAAAAGATACAGCTCACATTCAGTTGAGAAATTTCCTGAACTGTTTATTTTTATTTTTAAGGCAGTGCTTTTAGCAGGTAAGTTGAAAGGGTGTGTAAGATAGCCATAGACAGAAAACAATGACAAATCAGAACATTTATTTTTAGGTTCTAGGAAACTCACAGAAATTGATCTCTAGTATAGTTTGGGAAGCTAAGAGTTGACATGGAGAGAATTTCTTTAAATGCTTGTTTGAAAATTTTCTGAAGAAATTAAGAACTATCTCAGGTTTAGGGCCAAAGATAACTTGATCAAACTTTTAATGAGACTGAGATGAGGTTTTCATAGGATGCCTTGGGTCAGGTGGGAGGAGACATGCAGGGTTGGGCTGAAGATGGTTAATCAGGTATCTAATCCTTTTCTCTGTCTGTGGTTACAAGAGGTCTACACAGCACAGTGAGTGTAGAGAATCATTTCTGTAGATATGCTTCAAGTTAGCAAAGATCCTACATAAGGGTGACCACAATGTATCTTTGCTTTCGGGTGAGTGGAAGAGAGATCATACTAAATGAAGAGACTTAAGAATTCCTAATATTTGAGAAAACTCTTTGCTGTTTATTTGTAGTGACGTGGTTAATCCTTTCATCTATCGCTTGTCAGGGCAGGAGAGTCTCAATAGCCAAAGTCTAGAGTCAAATGATGGCAAACCAGCAAAGCTGGTTTTATACCTGCCAAGTTTGAATGGTGTGCACATTAAAGTCTTTGATGGATAGCTAGGAATGTCATTGTTTCCAGAGAATAGAAGTTTTGGAATGAGGGCCAAATGAAATGACTTCCATTTCATGATTGAGTCCATCCTGAACACCTGTGGACATGCTATGCCTACTAATTCATTTTCGTCTTTTTCATAAACCAGTCACCGATATCATGGTCAGTCAGTAGGCTGTATATGAGACAAGGAATATCAGGTGCCATGGAGTCACACAGTATTATCTGTCAGAGGAAGTCATTTTTAACAAACCTTCTTATCTCAACCATTTTGGAGGATTTTATGAAACTGGAGTTAATGCGGTGGCTCTTGAAGAGTGGGAACAATTGAACACATTTCAGAAAAGTGAAGGGCACCATTTTGACATTTGGGAGTTCAAATTGAAAAATCCTCTTTGTATGTCAAAATTCTGTCCTAATTGATGATGTTTGGAAGCATGCCAGAAACATGCATACTTCAAGTATCTTATTACATCCAAACAGAAAGGCAAGGATAAGTAATGAAATTGGATATCAAACTCTTAAGATAAAAAAATTAATTGTGAAATTAAGCACACAAAAATTTATTTTCTTTACACATATGTAGGTTATATATGTCTTTATATATGGTATTTATGTTGATAGGACAAATTTATATATAAATTAGAATGATTCTTTTTCTTAGGATCATTACTTGAATCTGATCAAGGACAAATTTACATATAAAAATTTCTTGAATAGTTATTGAAGGTGTATATCATCTACAATTCCTTTTTAGGTTGATTGTTTATATACAAGAACTATTATTTACTTTCATAAATTATCACTCTTATTTACTGATTACTTCTCTTAGGTTTGATCTTGTGGCTGGTTTTCACATTTGATGTGATCTGTTATCATTAAAAGGGAGAGGAATGCTCGCCTGTAATATGTCCCCTGTTGTCTAATGGCTAAAACTGTTACATAACTTCATACTATATTGCATGGAGTCGCTTTAAAAGCATTCTCCTTTCCTCTTTGTTTAAAATTCCTACAATCCCTAGGATCCTCATACTGGGGTTAATGGAAGTCTTGATTAAAATCTTCCAAGTTTTAAGGCTTTCAGTTCTTGTAAACAATTTGGATCTGAGACATTGGCTTTGTTAGGACTTTTTATTAGTCTGTTTACCCATTTGATGTTAAAGAAAGTTTCTTTTTCTTTAGTTTTCTTGTAATAAATATAAATTAAAATGCCTTTCAAAGTATCAGCCACACCATCATTGTGTGATGAGCACAGAATTTATGGGAGTTCTTTAAGAAGTTCTCTGAAGACATATTATAGTAATTTTATGAAGGAGCTGCCCTGGGTGAACATTTTTTATTTATTTAAAATAAGCCTTTTAAGTTTTATATTTAGCCTACTTTTAAATGGTTTTCTCAAAACTTGAAGGTCTGTGATCCATAATCATTTATGTAATCAACGTATACTTGCTTTGAAACATTCAAACTCTGAGTAGACGGAATTATCATAAGAAGGTAACAGCCATAATACATTTGGGATTTACATTTAGGCTCACCCATTTAGATCTATGTGACCAGTCCTAAGGACTTGTACCTTGCTGTGGCAGAAGTATTGACTGTGATATTCAGGTCTCAAAAGTCTTTGCTTTTCTGAGCAAGTATGGCCCTTAGGGATGCATTGGAGCGAAATACCACATTTGTAGCTTCTGGGTCTAATGATTTAAATGGGTGAACATCATTGTAATGTTGGGTGTATCTGGAATTCCCTGGGCTTGTAATGAGAGTACACTGAAGTAAGTGTGTGTGTGTGTGTGTGTGTGTGTGTGTGTGTGTGTGTGTGTGTGTTTAAGCAAAGGACTTTTTGGACAAATGTTCATAGTGCAACACAGATATGAAAAAAAAAACAGCAAAGACTTTATCTTACACTTCAGCCTTGAAGTTTCCACCTTTCTAGATTGTGAGCTTTTGATTGATTGATGGCTATACTATTTTCATATTTGTGAGTTTTTAAAGCCTTACCATCTCTGTGCCTTTCTTGAGAAATTGGTAAAATATATATTTACTAGAACCAAATTTTATGAGCCCATGTGCATGTTTAAATAGTTTGAAAATTATGTTTAATTTTTCTGTGTGAGATCTCCCTTAATTCATATATAATTTTCTACTACTTTTTAAGTTTTTTAATTTATTTATTTTCAAGCAGAGAAATACACAGAGAGAGAGAGAGAGAGAGAGAGAGAGAGAGAGAGAGAGAGAGAGAGAGAGAGCACACCAGGGCCACCACCTTGTGGGTCTGGCATATGTGGGTACTGGAGGCAAGTGCCTTAACCACTGAGCCATCTCTCCAGCCCCTCTAGTACTTTTTATGATTATAAATTGTTTCATTCTTCTTTAGGATGGAAAGATTGGCAAATTATTATTTATGTGCATTGAAATAACATTTAGCATGTGATAGCATGTATTTAATCACCCTGGATATTGAAGCAAATATCAGTTCATATACAAGTAAACATTGTTTCAGCTTCACTGGAGCATTCTTGAATTTGATTTCCTTTCTAAGGAATCTACCAGTGTTCATAGGATTTTTTAATAGAGCAATCCATAGTAGTCTGCCAATGCATTTCTAGGCTTTAAAGTGTTCCGCAAAAACAAAAATCATGAAACCCATTATTTTTTCTTCCTTCTTTATCCTGCATGTCTTTTTAAAAATTAACCCTATATTTTACTGTGGCTGAAAGCCATCTTCCACACAATCGCATTATTAGTTTACTGAACACAGTGCTATTGCCGTTGAACCCAAATTGTGAAGAAAGACTTTCCAGTCTTTCTACTGCTCCTTGCTAAGACAGGTAAGAATTTGGTAATATTAGTTGCCAGTCTCAAGATAAGAGTGATGTGTTTAGGGACCTTTTATCTTGATTGCTTTGAGACCAATCAGAATGAAAGCTTATTGTACACAGAGAAAGATATTCCTTGAGCATCCAGCTTGCTAGAGAAAACCCAGAAAGAATGAGAGCTTTCGTAAAGTGGAGAACACATTTAATATTGGTTCTGCAAAGGCAACCCCGACATCTTAATCTCCTTGCTAAAAGAACTGAGAAAATGTTCAGCTTGCACTGTTGACTTGAGATCCCTAAAGGCAGATGTTCTTTTTTTAAATATATACATATGTATATTATTTATTTATTAGAGAGAGAGACAGACAGACAGACAATGGGCACACCAGGGCCTCCAGCCACTGCAAATGAACTCTTGTGCATTTGGCTTTATATGGGCACTCTGGTCCTTCTGCATTGCAGGCAAACGCCGTAACCACTAAGCAATCTCTCATCTCTTCAGCCCAAGGCAGATGTTCTTTAAATGTTCTTGTTTTGTTTACTGAATGCCTTCCTGAAAATAGAGGGAAAGGGGGAAGAAGTCACCTAGCTCTAAGAAGACAAACTTGGAAGAGTATTCAGCCTTTCTCAACCCTGACGTTGATTTGTGGGTGCATTTATATTCTTTCTCCAGGGCCATATTCACTGCCTGTCAGTATTAGGTTCTGCGGAGAAGAGAGAGCCATGAAAGTAGACAGGCAGAAACGTCTTTTGGGGAAATTTGTCTTGCACACACTATGTCATCCAGGTGGTTTACAGAAATTAACTCCTTCATTCATTTAAACATGATGCAGCCAGATCATTTGTAGGAAATTAAACTCTACTTTGTTACCTTCTCCAATTAAAGGCTAATATGATTAGCTTTAAATCATTTGTTCATCTTTTTATTCAGTACTTGAACTTTGCCTATGAAAGACATATGGATTTTAAAATGTAGTACACGGTTAGCCATCTGCTGATAGTAGAAAGTGAGAGGCTACATCAGTGTGGCAGGAAAGTCTATTTCTGTAAAAGCTATTTTGATTTGGAATACTTTAGGCAATATTTTAGAGTATTTTAATTGGGAATATATTGATGTGTGTTGACAGTAAGAGGAATATTTTACTGATATTTTTGATGTTATGGAATCATTAAATCTTTATGTGATTCCTCTATGTAGAGATATAAACAATTTTAATCCCAATGACTTCTTTTATAAATTGTAGAAAAAAAATTATCCTGATGCCTTTCTTAAAGCTATGGATCATTGTTTATCCTCTACCAATTATTAGAATATAAAAACATCAACTTTTCAAATAAATTAATTAGATATAAAGAAAAAGTTCCTATTTCACCAGACTGCTCTTTTTAGCTTTAAACTACATCTGGATAGCTAACAACTTTATGGAGTTCAGAAAGGAGAGAACATGTAATTTAGGATGATTGGCTGGTGACATAGAGCTTCATGAACTTTATTTCTGCACATCCACCAGCAACACGGCACAGCTCACCTCGAACAAAGGTACTGAGGACTGAGTTCTCTGAAAAATCACAGCAGGTTAAAAAGTCTATTTGTCTGTGAAATTAAGCCACCATTGACTGCTGGAACTCAGTGGTTATGCCCAAATATGAATCCATGCTGTTATGAATGCAGAGAGAAGATTAAGAGAACTCCACAGCCTTCATGAAGGAGGCAGAGGAAGTATAGAGGAAACCACATTATTGTTCCACTTTGTACAGGGAGCATAGAACACACCAGTGATCACCTCAGATCTTTGCTTTAGTAGTAAGACATGCCTGATTTGGGTGTTTCTTCTCTTTCCAGCTCAGTAAATGTGACCTTGTTGGTATATGGCTTGACAATCCTGCTTGCTTTTCAGGTTTTGGAAGTCTGTATGTTAACAAGCCATTGGAAGTTTTAAATCACTTTACCTAGTGTATTACAGCTTGTGGTTTTTGCACAGGCCTTGAATATGGTTTAGAATATTTAAGAACACCTGATACAATTAAATTAGTAAGTAAGTGAGCTAGTGGCATTTCCCTAACATTACAAACAGTGCTTTTCAAGTTATCTTTTTCTCAGATCCTTCTTGGCTTCATTGCTAGGCATGAAATTGCTCTGTCAAAGACCATGGAACCCGGACATGTGGGCAGGTAATGCCACATGGCCCTCCCAAGTCCAGTTTCAGCGGGTGGTTTGACAAGTAAGAATGTCCATTCAGAATTTGGTTTGGTGAGAACAGAAAGGAAGGTAGAGAGGAAGAACCACATGTGGAAAAAATATGTCTGTGAGTAGGAATTCTTAGACTGAATTTCGCTGTCTGTATTGATGTATTATTCCCTTGATGACATTTATTAGAGTCACTTATTTTCAACATGTGGTGAGTATCTTTTTAGCCATCTCTCTCTTTAAAATTGGAACAAGTATATCTTGGCTGTAGCTGATACAACTTAGTGCTGTCAACTAACCTTTCCTTTCAGCAAAATCAAATGCTACCATCATTAGGAATTATACAGGAAAAGAGTGGACATTTTCCTAGACGAGTAAGATATCCTGAATTGGTTAGGATAAAAGCTTGCTGTGAGTGTACGTGAGTGTCCAAGCAATGGAATTCCCTTAGTGCTATGAACCAGTCTTTCTCTCTATTTCCATCTTATTTCTTTCACAGAATAATTTTCAATGAAGTTTTAGAAGCTCATCCATGTTTAATTAACTATGTTGGGAAAAGGTTTTCATGAAACATTTGTGAATAGACTGTGTACAGCAATCTCAGGTTTGTTGTAACTTTTCATAGGTGTTTTAAATTCTTTGATCAGAAGATTCAGTTACCTTTGCTCACCGCAGAGTCGCTGTCCATACTTTGAAGAATGATGGCAAAATGATGATATTCTGGGTTTTTTTTTCTCCTCATTTTTTTTCTGATTTCTGGAACACTGCCCTTTCCTTCCCCACACATTTCCTCTGGCCTTAATAATACCATCTGGCTATGGAAAAATAAGAAAATGTACAAACAGCAGAAACTCAGCCATCATAGTTTAGGGAACCTTGTCCTTGACCCTCTAGCATTATACAGCCTGGGGCTCCTCCAGGGTCTTCTGGGTGAAGATCACTGGGAAACCCTGGTCACTTTGGTGTTCTATTCTGCCAGCAGGCACTTAGCAATAACTTAACTCTTCTAATAATTGTTCCAGATTTCCAGGAGTTTTATAGAGCTTCTTTCTACAATTCTGACCTCTCTGCCTTTGGGTTGGCTGATTGGTTCCTGTATCTTATAAGCAGGCCAGCCTGTCTAGACTGGTGGTTGTCCACTATGTGGAGAAGAATATCCCCTCTCTGTAAACACACACACACACACACACACACACACACACACACACACACACACGGATAAGTGTATCTTACTTCAAAATAGTATTTGGCCATGAAATTTCCATAGTATTAGTATAGCATGTAGAATAATGCAAAAGTTGATGTAGATAGCACTGGTCATAGAGGGACATAGACACTCTTTTTCCCTTAAAAATTCAAGCCACTGGCTTTCAGCTTTTGAATTTTGGTGAGATGAGAAATGTTGCCTGCTAGTGACATCAGAATTATGAAGGGTAATCCTTGTTATCCTCTCAGATCATTAGTTTTAGGTCAATAAATATGTATTTAGTTAACCTTACAGAATTTGCTGTATTACAATTACATGGGGAGGAGGCTTATGCTGCAGCTCACAGCCTGAGCGTTCAGCTGCAGGGTGCTCCAGTCTGGGGAAGAATAGAACCTGCCTGGGGACAAGACGCCTCAGACAGGAGACTTACTGAGTTTAAACATAGAGGTGGTATAACATTGTTTCAGGTGGGCCACGCTGACAGCACCCCCAGAGGGCCTTGTTCCAATTCCAACTAGAGAGCTAAAGTTCTCTGGCAGGCACCTGCCCGAGGGGTAGCAGGGAGATCTCTGAAACCCACCAGCTGGGATATGAGGGGGAAGAGGAGCAAACAGGTCTGCTCTGAAGACCTCTGAGCCCCAGAAGCAAGACGTAGTGGTGGCTCCAGCCAGAGAAGATCTTTTTTCTTTTAAGCATGGTTACTTTGTAGTACTTTGTAAAACACACACACACACACACACACACACACACACACACACACAGAACAGAGAGTGAGATAGAGAGATAGAGAGAGAGAGAGAGAGAGAGAGAGAGAGAGAGAGAGAGAGAGAGAAAGGTAGTCTCATCAAATGGAAAATAAAATCAAAACAGGAAACTCCAGTGTGTTTAGTAATGAAAAAAAATTGTCATTTTTTCAAAAGCAATTAAATAAAAAGGCCCACTAATATTACATTTATATGATTAGTGTTTGCAGCGTGAGCCATCTTCCCTGCTCATTATTTCCTTTGAGAGGTTGCATATGCTGTCCACTGCTATCATCAATACACAGTTGGGATTTTAGAAATGAGCTGGAATTTTCTCACAGGCTAGGCCGCTAAAAGCCAGTATTGGAAGTGAGAGCCTTCTGAATTTAAAGAAGAAAACCACCTGTGGCCCCCAGGACCCTTCTGGCACATGGCCTGCATTGCTATGAGCCAGGGAGAGACTTTCCCTTGTCAGCAGGAGTCTTTGTTTCACACCTGAGGTTCTCCTGTCACAAGTCTGCATGAATACCTAAAGACCTCAGTCTCTAATTCAACTGAATGAACTTGAGGGTTGCTTTTAAAGTATCAAGCCAAATTAGGATTTCCTATGTGCCCCAAGGTCTCTCATTTCCATGAAAGAATAACTTGTTAAAGATCATTTTTTCCCAAGCATTTTCCAGCTATTCTCTCTTCTAGAGAACTGTAAGTCTATTACAGGTTCCCACTGATCGAGTGAATATTTGATTTTTTATGGCACTCTTTTAAATTTTCAAGGATATATGCCACATCAGACTTAATCTAGGATTAGAATGCTTTCTGAATATGACAGCATGTCTTCCTTAGAAATTCACGGAAGGAACCACAGGGACCACAGTGATTGAGAAGGTCCACCCTTCCTCAAATGAAGGACAAGACGAGGCAGGTGTGTCTTGGGATGACACGTTGTCAAAGGACAGGCACCCCTTATGTAAGCCTACAGCAACGAGTGGCAATCTTGGAAAACCAACATTTGTAAGAGGGTTGGTTTTATTTAGCATGTTGACTTGAAGAACTGAAACAAACTAATTGCTTGTCCATAAGGTAGTCGTAATGGACACTATCAGCTGTTTAAACATACACCAATTATTTTCAAGTTCTCCAAACCCATCTGTCACCATATTGTCCACTTTTAAACTAATGCGGTTCTAAATGATTTCTGTTTCAAGTTTTTGTGTCAATAGACTAATGTCATCAGGCCCTATTGTTGCTCTTGTTGTTTCTCCTACTGAGTAGTTGATGCTCAATTTCTTATTTGAAAAGGGGAGAAAAAACCAGGTATGGCCATATGGCAACATCAGAAAAAAATCAAACTGTTAAATTGATGTAAGATCAAAAATATTTTGTGAAAGATACAGCTTTTCTTTTCTGATATATGTCATTAAGTAGAAAAAAAAATATTGACTCATGACATCACATTTAACCAGTGATGTTTTCTCTTTTCTTCACTGTGCAATGTGTGATTCAATATAAAGTCCTGGTCACTGAATCATTTCACGGTGTTTGCTGGCTCAGTTCACAAACGGAGGTGATGGGGGTGAGATTCAAGTACTTTTTGGGATGCTCTTGAGAATTTTGTAGGGCAGAAAAGGGGTGTAACTAAATAGAAAAATACACATTAATTTTCTCTCTCCAAAGATGGCAAAATCCAGAGATTTCTGGGAAATTCAGTCATTGGTTCCTGAATGAGTTTTACCTCTGGCAATGTTAAATAAACCTAAGATTGTGTCTATTTCCCCTAGGAGACATATTCTCCAGCAATACCCATTATCATTGCATGAGTTATCATAACACCTAATACCTCAGCTGGAGTTTAAGTGTTATGAGAGTTAGGGGACTTATGAGTACCCCTCAAAGCTGAGGAGGGCTTGTGAATACAAGGTAAAAGTTCTATGGTTGATTCCCATGGGAGATGGAAGTTGTTACAATAAATGTATATGGTCACTTTGAAGTTTTAAAATTTTCCATATAAATAAAGGAACAAAAGCTATATGTTACTCTCCTTGAGATTCTACCCCGGAGGAAATGAAACTGTTCATGGTTTTTCCCCCTCCCTCTTTCTGGTAACCTGATTTAGCTTTCAGGAGAGGAGATCCGAATATTGTGTTTGAGTCCAGTTCCCTGGTTGCCCTTCCCTCAACCTTGACATATGTCTAAAATGAGTCATTTTTAAGGGCTAGTCTTTTGTGCAGGGTGTGTGAGAAACCCTGCCAGACCAGGTTGGTTACAGAAACTAGTGTCCCATAGCCTCTGCTCTGACTGGTGAATACGAAAATGCAGACAGCAGAGAAGTGAGGGGTTTTCTCTGACCCTACAAATTACTGCCTCAATACTACTTCCTAAAGACTCATGTCTACCTTAAAAGGACTCAGTTCATATTAGAGCAGTATTTTCAGGGTGAGTTATCCTTGATTTTTGTGCGGGTTTTTTGTTGACATGATCCAGTGATTCTTGATGTGTACTGTGTATGAGAACAGTCACTGAGCGTTTCCTTTCGTTCCTAGGAACCACATTTTGTGCTGTGCTTGTTGAGGCTGGTTACTTTTCATTTAGTCTATTTGATCACATTTGCCTTGGGTGAGCAGTAACCTTTAATGTAAATCCCAGCTAATAAAACTACTGGGGAGAAAGTATGCGAGCATGCACACACAAACCATACCCTTCCTTTACATCTTTTGCCCAAATTGTTTTAGGAGGAAGAAAGGGGCCACGCTTGGATAAATCCACTCCCATTATTTCCTTTCATTTTAAATGTTTGTCATATGAAAACTGGGAAAAAAAAGTGCTCAAAACTTTGTTGCCTTAACTGTGTTCATTTCTAAGTAGCCAGAACATTTTTTATTTTTATTTTTTTATTGTCCACAATGATTTACAGAACATTTTTAACTAAATAATTTTCTTAAAATCTTAACAAAAAAAATCTTTTTTTACGTCTGTAAAGTCTAAAAATGAGCATTCATGAAGGTTTTTTTTACTTATTTTTCTGATGGTCACGCTGACAACTCATTTAAGTTACCATTCAGCACTCATTTTGGAGAGATACAGAAGGCATCATTCCCCCAAGTGATTTTTATTTCATTTTATTTTATTTACCTATTTATTTATATTTTGTGTGTTTGAGGTAAGGTCTTGCTCTAGGCCCAGCCTGACCTGGAACTCACTTTGTCATCCTAGGCTGGCCTCAAACTCATGGTGATCCTCCTTCCTCTGCCTCCCAAGTGCTGGAATTAAAGGTATGTCACCATGTATGACTCCTTATTTTTAATCTGAAATAAATTTAAACCAATTTTAGAAGAAAGCTTGAGGATTTTAAAAAGGACAAATACATATTTTCTTTATTTTTTTTGCAGCAATTAGAAATGAGAAAATATTGAGAACTGGAAAATAAGGCCTGGTTTCCCTGTTTTCACACAGGTCCTTTTTAATTTAATTTAATTTAATTTAATTTTTTAGATTTTTAAAGTTTTTGGAAGTAGGGTCTCACTTTAGCTCAGGCTGACCTGGAGCTCACTCTGTAGTCCCAGGCTGGCCTCAAACTCACTTGATTCTCCTGCTTCTGCCTCCTGAGTGCTGGAATTAAAAGCTTGCACCACCATGCCCAGCAATACAGCTGCTTTGCAATGGTTCTGCTGGATTAAGACCCTTACTTGTCATAACACTGATCTATTGAATCAATCACAGTGTTTCTTCTCAAATCCACAATCCCAGAGCCTTTAAACTATTACATGTTGCATTTGTTGTTCTCCTGCAACCTTGTCAATTACTGTGCTAACCGGGGACACTTACTTAGCAAGAAGACAGTATCTTTCTAGTTATGTTTTGAAAGTATTTTGGAATCTGTGGATGTGGTGTGTTCATGAGTAGGATGCTCCACAGAACAGAATGAGTACTTTCTTTTGTGTTTTGTCTGCATGTTTTTTCTTGCTATATTTTTAGTCATAATGCATATACTTGACTCTTTAGACTTTATTCAATATATTCTTTCTCTTGTAGCAGATTTTCTTTAGTCAGTTGTGTGCTGAAGGTCACCAAGAGTAAAATATTATCAACATTATTTCATAGTGTTGGGTAATTTTTAATGTTCATTTTACTGTAATCTTCATCTTAAAACAGTTGAGTGGGGAAAATAATATCAAGGAAGATGAGAGTTCAGGCAGTAGAAGTAGGAGGATGGCTGTGAGTTTGTGGCTAGCACATTTTCACCTGCCGTCTGATCCAGCTATTGAGGAACGTGGTTTGTTCTGCATTCAAGTGTGCTTCCTAGAACTATCAGTGAAGTGGCTCAGCCTGTCGAGGTAGCTGACACCTACCTCCTGTGTGCAAGAGACTGGACTAGATGCTCCAGCAGCCGAGACCATCCATGGTCCTCCTACTGGGTGGAGTCTTAGGGAAGTCAGCTGTGTCTGCAGATAAGACTAGAAGGTAGATTAATATTTGGTAGGTATGGAAAGCAAGGGATATATTTAAAAAAATAGGTGTAATATTCACACATATCTCTTTTTATACCAAGGAGGCTTCATTTATAAACTGTTTCGAAACATTAAGATAGAGAGAGCTGTGTTAGGACAAAGGAACCTTAGCACTAAACCACGATTAATGGGAATGTTACTTTAGTCTTGGTGCACACAAAGCTGTGGCTCATGTCTTTGGAGTTCTCCTTAATGTGTTCAAGATGAGGAGGTAGGAGAATGTTAATGTTCCAATGGCACAAAGTAGGGTTAAACACGTTGCTCATCTCCCAAAGGAACCTTCTGCATTTAAGCTGAGGTTTTACTTGGTGTGACCAACTTAGGGGGGATTTTTTCTGCTTAACTGTTAAGAGTTGAATACTTTGACAGTCACTGAGGAGTGGAGCTACTTATCCTGAACTTGCCTTCCAACCTGCCAAGAAGCATACACTGATGGTCATGCCAGGCCTTTCATCCCCTTTTTGCTTTTGAAAGCAAAAGTTATGCCCAGAGTTGCTCAGAGTTATCGTTTTAGTCTAAGGGCTAGTTTGCACCAGCATACAAATTATTTTGCCCACTAGTGGTTCAATGTCAGAGTTTATTTTTACTTTTCTCACAGCACGTCTAATTTGACATTAGGGACTTCCTTAAAATGGATTCAGCAGCGATTCCCTGGAATGTTCAAAATAGTTCAAGGCACAGAGTAACCCAGATATTTAAACGGGCCCTTTACACCTTAGCAACGTGGTTGTTATGATTTTATGAAAACAGTCTTTGTTTTTTTTCTCTCTTCACTTCTGGCTTAAGTCAGCAAAGACTGCTCTGCCCCATTAATGCTGCAAGGACTTAAAATAAAATTTTCCTTCATGGATTTCTTTTTGGGAAGGCCTGAGATTATTCGTTGACTGTAGCACTTGTAATTTTCTGACCTCTTTTATGATATGTGAAAGTAACTTTGTAGACTTTGAAGGCCCACTGTAAACTCCTTTCTGTTCACCAGAGATGATTTGAGAGTTAATGTTGGTTCTTTTATTCTAGTTAAAAATGAAACTCCAGGGAGGTAAAAACCCATCCACACAAAGTAGGCAAGGCTGCTTGGCCATTACACTCCCTCAGTTGTCCTCATGTGTGCATTGCCCAGGCTTGAGTTCAAAGCACCTTGTTGCTACATTTAAAATATTCCAGTAAGATTTTAAGGAAGGTTTTTTTTTTAAAAAAATCAACAGAAATAGTTTGGAAATTTGGTACAAAATTTTATTTCATTTATAAACTTTGGCCTAAAAACAATGTCCTCACATGGCACCCAAGCAATGAACCTTTAGTTGCTCACAAGTTCATTAAACTCACACAAGTCTAGTCCTCATGATAGTTATTAGTTAACCATTAGTAAACCAAAGAAAGCATCTTTGCTCTTATGTGAGTCACTTGTGTTTTGGTACCTGAATATTGAAAGCGAAAATCATAAAATATTTGAGGTGCATAAAACCCAGGAATTTAGTTAAAAAGAGCTCACACCTTCTTTTTATAATACTAAGTTTGACACTTTATAAATTTGCTGTTACACTCATAATACTGCAATATGAAAGATGAGCATGTAGATTTGATATGCTCCAATCTTGCTTTAGAAGGCTAACAGAATATTGCGGTCAGCTTTCTACTTGCTGCACCGAAAGAACCCGAGCAAAAGCGGCTTGTGGAGGAATGGGTTTATTTGGCTTACGGACTCGAGGGGAGACTCCATCCTGGCAGGGAAAACGATGGCATGAGCAGAGGGCTGGACATCACCTCTGCCACAGCACTGCAAACAGCGGCAGGAAGGTGTGCCAAACACTGACAATGGGAAGCTGGTTTATAATCCCCAAAAGCCCGCCCTTAACAACACAGCTCTATGGAGGTTGTAAAACACAAATTGCCATCAGCTGAGGATCGATTACCCAGAACACATTCATTGGTTTGTGGGGGCCTCTTGGATCAAACCATGACACAGAGTTTCCCTTTCTTATCACTATTTCAAGCACTGCTGGGCAACCTATCAAGAGGCAGACACCGATCAGAGATGATAAGGAATATGACATTTTAATTTATGTTAGTAAAATGAATCAAATAAATAGGGAGTACATCTTCATAGGGTTTTATAATAGATTCTGTTCTTCATAAATATCAATGTATCTGTCAATGATGATACTTTAACATCAAATGGTAAAAGATGGCATGTTGTATAACAGTTAGGTTTTGAAACATGCCCACTTTAAAAAAAAAAAAAAAAGCTCAGCATCTTTAATGACTACTGAAGACCACAGTTATCCTAACAGAAAGGTTATTCTGACCAAGGAAATATTTTACCTAATGTGTCTTTGTAAAACATGGTTTAATATCCCCTCATATATTTTTAAAAATTATGCCACAGTTGCATTCCAAAGATTCTTTATCAAGTCTAATTACAGCCCTTGCTTTATCATTAGCACAAAGCTTTCACATATTTAGCAGGATTGATTCTAAATCACTTGATAACCTGAATAGCATTTGCTGTCCATCATAAAAATATGTTACAGAAGGATGATTGGAATTATGTCTTTGAAAAATCTTAATTTACAGAACCCGGTGGAGTTGATGATGAAAAAAAGCAGTGATTAAGTACTGGCAATAATGGTCAAATATAAATCTCCAGCATGAATTTATTTCTTTGAAGTTTTCATCCTTAACTGCTAAAATGCTATACAGCACTGATTTGTTTTCTGGATTTTCTGGAAAAAAAAATGGTGCAGGATGCTTCCTGAGTATCTAAGGCTCTGTCTCACCTCTGGATAGAAGACCCATGGGCCTGCTTTGTTTTCTCACATATTTTGATTCCAATTTATAATTATTTGAATATTTATGAATTTCCATTGTAGGTCAATGGAAAAATCTTAATTTCCTTAACCTTTCACTATGTTAAAACTAAGTGAAAATTGGTTATTAATACTACATTAAGTAAGTTGAATAACTCCAATTTCGTTTGTCATCATATGCCTGTTTATCTCTGGCCATAGACTATAGTTTGCTGAGCATTTCAGAAATATTAACGATGAAATACTAAATGTTGTAATCAGTGGTTTGAGCAAAGCCAGTCTGCTATCTTCTTCTTGAACGAAGTTTAGGATTGGCCTCATAACCTGTTAACTTGGTTTCTAAGGTTTATTAGTTTTAAGAAAACAATCATTAGAAGTAGAAGCCCTTTGGGTTATCTTGGTGTTAGGGCAAATAAAACTTTTCTAGAAGTAGGATATGTTCCCCCAGGTTCAGCAAGAAGAGAGACTGCAGTTAGTGCACTGTGATATGAGGGCAGAGTAGTAACAGAATGTGACCTTGAGAGCTCATCTTTGATTATCTTGTCAGATCTGATTCAGAATTTTATAACTTGTGGAGAAAAGGAGAAAGCCTGGTATGGTTATGGTTTATCATACCATGTTTTCAATTTGGGACACATGAAGATGAGAAGTACCCTCAAGTAATTAGTGAACTCTTGCATTGAATCTGTGCTCTGTATGGGCTGACATGAATTTTTAGGGTCCAGTACAGGATAATATAATGGGCAGCTTGGAGAGATGGCATCTAGTTCTACCTAGTATCACATGTGCTAGAATACTAGATGGACTTTTACAAATTAGGAGATTTCTCTACACAACATAACAAGGCTACTATTTGTTGAATGGACATTTGTGTGAAAGAACCCCATTATTAGGGATTGGCTGGATGGGGAGGTACTGTGTGAGGGTCAACAAGCAATGTAAATACGTGTATACCTGTCAGTAAAAAATCAGTTATTGAGAATCTCATGATTTTCCAAAGCAACTAATCTAAAAACGTAGAACCCTCTGCCAGTTTTCTGTACTACAGTAACGATTTCTAGATTTTTTTAAAAAAATCATTATTCACTTTAAGCAAGGATTCACTGTAAAAAAAATTGGGGAAGACAATAGTGACCAACATGAATTTTGATGCATAAAAGTTGACAATGTACTGATCTGTTATTTTTCTCCCCTCCCTTCCTCTCCCTTCCCCTCCCCTAGCTTCGTTCCTTCGTTCATTCGTTCGCTTGTTCATTTGTTCCTTCTTTCCTTCCTTCTTTCCTTCCTTCCTTCAAGGATCTCATGTATGCCAAAGCTGGCCTTGCACTCATTATGTAATAAAGGATGACTTTGAATTTCTGATCTTTCTGTCATCACCTCCATCTGGCATGGTAGGACTTCCAGCTGTGTACCACCACATCTGGTTTATGAGGTGCTTGGGATCAAACCCAAGGATCCTTGCTCTTCCAAATGAACTACATCCTGAGCCCTGTGTTCTAAAATTGTATTGGGTAGTCTCTTATCATGTCTATTTAAGGTCATTACATAAGGTAGTTGGGACACATTGAAATTACAATTTTCCTTTAATGTAATGTTTAGGTTTAGTTTCATCTCTTATTCTTGTGCGAGCTGGGCTATTGGTTTGCAGAGTGGAAATGTACTGGCCATATGCAGATGTTCCTATCTGCTTCCCCTGCTCTTGTCTGAAGACTGTGGAGGAAAAAAGAAGTCTTGCCAAAAAACTCAGATTGTCTAAATCCCCAGGGAAGGTCAGTGGAGCCTGATAACACTGGGAATCTCAGTTCTCCTTTCTACTTTAAAAAATATATTTTCATTTGCAAGAGGAGAGAGAGAGAGAGAGAGAGAGAGAGAGAGAGAGAGAGAGAGAGAGAGAGGACGGAAAAGAGAGAGAAGAGAGAGAGAGAAGAGTACGGGCACACCAGGGCCTCCAGCACTGCAAATGAACTCCAGATGCATGTGCCACTTTATGCATCTGGTTCATGTGGGTACTGGGGACCTCAGGCACTGGACGCAAGCATGTTAGCCACTTATCCATCTCTCCAGCCCATCCTTTCTATTTTTCATTCCTACTAAGGGAACTGTTCATGTTAAAATGAACAAAAATAATGTTGAAAGCATCTTTTCATTTACCTTGTCAACACCAACATTCTGAATGCACAATGAGTTGCCTACTTGAAACACCCTTGGTACCTTTGCTGAAAATTACACTGGCAGAGTTAGCAGATGGGGTAGTGTAAATAAAACCAATGCCTTTTAAAAACTATCTTGTGGCTCAGGACTGAATGGTGCAGATAAGCCTTACCTTTGAGAAGCCAGTGAGTGTTAAATGGCTGGCACACTGTGTTCTTGGCCTCTGGGAATTAGCTGTTTGGGGAATGAGACTCCCACAGGTACTTTGGGGAAGAGATAGGGAGTATCGGTGACTAGGACCTTCAGGGAGCTGTCCCTTCTGCATCCTGCAGTGTTGGGGCTGATCTGCTCTTTGCATCCCTTTGCTCGGCTTCATCCATGGTCATTATCACACTGCCCTCAGTCTTTCTCTTCTCTCTTTGTCTCTCCTCCTCACCTAACCCTGGGCCTCCTGTCTCCCTCTTCACACTGGCATGCCTCTCAAAGTGCCTTCCCTCTGAACCCACGCCATCTGGATGGAGCAGCCGCCCTTTATCTGAGCGCCCATTGACTTGCCTGCTCATCTAATCTCTATGGAAAACTTATCTCTTCTTTTTGGCCTGGACACTGTAATTTATTTCAGTCTCTATTATTCCACTGATGAGCCTCACATTGAACCAGACTCTAAAGGATGTCTACTGAGCTCATATAAATCCTGTATTGAAGACTATGTCATAGCCCTCACCGGCCAAAAAGCGTGAATTCTTCTACAGTTTTTAATCATAGCGCAATCTCAGTATAAAATTTGAAAGTGAAACAAAACTCTGTTTTGTCACCAGAATTATTTTGTTTTTCACTTGCTTTAACGTGGTATTTTAGGTGTCAGAATGGTTTTAGAAAAGAGTTTGAGGGACACAGAAATGTGCTTTTACTTTACAAGTGTCTTGGGTTTGGTATCAGTGTCTGGCTTGGAATTGAAGGTCTGACTATCCTGTTATTTTGTTGTTGTTTTTGAGGTAGGGTCTCATTCTAGCCCAGACTGGCCTAGATCTCACAGTGATCTTCCTACCTGTGCCTCCTCAGTGCTGGGATTAAAGTCCACCGTGCCGTGAATGTCCTGTCATTTGGAAAAGTTCCTTTATGAGGTCTGTGTCACTCCTTCTGTCATCTCTTTGAACTTGCCAAGACAAACAAAACGTCAGCACGTACATGTCATTCATTAAGACCTAGGATTGTTGAGCTGGTTTCCAGATTTGCTTTGGCATTATCTTGGAGAATGCTTTTGGGGAACTAGTGTCATAAATGTAAAACAGGGCCAAACTGTCTCACTGTAATGTCCATTCTCCTTCCTCCTTAGCAAGCATTTCCTTAAATACCATTTTACTTTTTTCCTTAAAAAGACAAAAAAGTAACTGTGCAATACAAAACATTTAAATTTTAGGAAGAAGAAAAATGTTTAATAAAGTCTTTAAATTTAAAAATTCTGTTAAGCGAATGTTTAGCACTCAGAACCCAATAGTTAAGTCTGTTAAAGTACTATGTTATTTTGTGGGGAATCTCAAGAACTTTTATATTTTCTACTCTTATAATCAGATCAGAAATTTAATCTTCCAAGTCTTAGATAAGATTATTATATTACTTATTATTAATAAGGATTTATTTATATGCTGCTTTGAAACAAGGAACAGTGGCGTAAGATTCTGGATAACTTCATACTTTACCTAGAAAACTAAATGAATTAAAAATTGGGATGCTTAATATACATACTACCATTTTCACCTTTCTAGTTCATTGTCTTTCTGCTAAAATTAACTTACAGAATTTTGTGAAGTAACATGTACCAAGCAGCAGCATTAGTAGGCTGTTCTAGAAAGGTATATAACAGCATGTCAGCCTCAACTTAAGTTACATTGTGCAACTAAGACAGAGGTCAACCTAATCTACACTTTGGAGACTGGAAAATAATACCTCTATTTAGAATG
Source organism: Zapus hudsonius (assembly GCA_004024765.1). Classification (NCBI taxonomy): domain Eukaryota; kingdom Metazoa; phylum Chordata; class Mammalia; order Rodentia; family Dipodidae; genus Zapus; species Zapus hudsonius. Next base: position 42,497 of record PVHP010003154.1, on the reverse strand, counting down.
GCATGTAGTCATTTATTCCTTCATTCTTTATTCATTCTGAAAAATGTTTGTCAAGCATTCATTTTAAATGAGCCAAGCTCAGATCTGGGCTTTATAGTCTTCACTTTGAGCTCTCAAGGACTTCATCCCTCTTATACGTTACTTTTCAATACAATCGGCTCAAGACTTCCCCCATTCCACTTCCTAGAACTGGTTAGTCAGCTGCGAGTGTGAATCAGTGGCAGAGAATATGCTTAGCAATCATGGGGTTCTGAGTTCAGTTATTAACAGCCAAAACAAAACAAGTCAAAAAGTTTATTTACTCAACATGGTTATAAATAATATTATGTTATGTTCATATGCAGAATATATCTATAGATATAATTTTGATATTTTAAAATATAAAGATTGGTGGGAAGTTTTATTTAGCTCACTGCCATTACAACACATGCCTGGAGTTGTGTGAATGGGAGGGTTAGAACACTGTAAAGACCCTTCTTATTCTCTGGGACAGCTGACCTCCAGATTAGGTTGTGAGGTATTTTTATAATTCAGAATTCTGTGAGTGAGCTGTCTGTGACTGTTCTACAGGGAAAATTTAATTAGTCATTTCTTTGATGGACCCTGCACTCTGGATAGTGCCAGGATTAATGTTTCAAGTGGGGTAGGAGGGGAGGGAGGTATGAGCTCTAGCAAATATTTTATTTTTAATTAGTTATATAATGGGGGAAATTTTAAATTTTATAGGTGTTAAGCGGAATCCTTATTATGACAACTAAATTATAAGAAAAAGTAAAAGAGTGTATGAATGGCATGGTAGAAATATGGTACAGTGTACAGTTGTTGGTTTGTTAACTCATGACAGAATTTACTAGGCTACTGTTTTGAATTAAAATCACTTCTTTGCATCCTCTTATCCAAAGGCTGTGCCTCTGTCATTTGCTATATAGCATACTTTGAGATTTCAGTTTCACAGCTATACATGAAATTTCTTCCCTTTGGGCTGAGGATGTATCACAGTATTAGACACTATCATGAACAAGACTCTGGGTTCAATTCCCAGCACAGAGGGGAAAAAAATCTGACCTTCACTTGCTTTTGATTTTACACTCAATGATTTTTGCTTGCAAGTAGTGGGAGCAGAGTGGTTGTTTCTTTCTGATGTGACCTAATAAAATGTTAGCCAGCAGATCAGAATTTATTTTTTTGACAAGAAGTCAAGTGACTCTCTGAACACGTCTCATTGTTTTTAGATTCCAAAGCATATTATGTAACCTCGTTCGTGTTGAGGACCTCTGCTGACAGATTCTTTCATATTCTTTTTTGCAAAGACCTTGTGGCAAAATTAATCTGCAGATTTTTTCAAGGATCATAAATAATATCCTGTTAGATTTGGTGACATAAAAGTCAAAAGATAAACCGTAAGTGATACCTAAGTTGATTTTTTTTGACAGTGTTAAATTAGCAGACTCTCAGCCCTCTCTTGGAGAAGCGCAACCTGAGTAATTGAACACGTCGCTGGGGAGTATGCTTGGTTAAGCTGATTCCTATTATGTTGCCTTGTCAGGGGCCAATAATTAAAGCTGAGGAGCGATGCTCATTAGTGTCTGCAAGATGACTCAGTGCATAAGAGGGAGAACTCCTTTAGGTGCACCTGCAGCCGGCAGACATTGCTCAGAGGTGAGGGCAAGATGGACTGACTTGCTTTTCCACTGTGTTAGGGATCCAGCTATGAAAGGGGTGGACTGCATTCAATGTTGCGAATATATTCTCGCCAGCTTCGATTATAAAAGGCATTTGACTGCTATCTTGGAACGTAATTTGTTCCATGTAATCACATTCGACTCAATTATGTTTTTAATGGTATGTAAGATGTTTTGGAAAATAGATACAAGTCTATTCGAAAGCACTTTGAAGAATATTTATACTGGTAATCGTTTCATTCGTTTTACTGGAAAGAACATAATAAAATATTCTGTTTCTTTGAACTCTCAGCGTGCGTTCTCCACAGGCTTTTGTTGGGTGCACTGGTCATGTTTACTTTGTCAAAAATGGATTTTAAAAATGTATGTTTAATTTTAGATAAACAAGATACAGTAAATAAGTGTAGATTGTAGAGATACTTAGAAGAAAAGGCTTATAAGTGATTTATTTTTATAACTTGATCAAAGCTATGGGCTATAGGGAATAATCCATACTTCTCAGTACTGGAATGCTATGGAAACTTGATCAAAAAAATCCCAAAATGGTTTCTCTTTCTTTTGAAATTGACCTTAGATAGACTCTGTTCTTTTAAATATATCATAGAATTCATGAAATATACAGATATTGTGTTTTTTTTTTATTTTTGGTAATCCAAACTACTCATTGATTTTTATTCTATAGTCCGCCTTTGTAAAAGGTACTTTGTATTGGTGAGGAGCCCCTGTTGCTTCCAGGACTTTCTATAAAGGTCACTCTTGGACCTGCAGTGGGAAGGTTGTGCCTTTTATAGAAGTCTCCATACAAAAGTGCGCTTATGCATGGTTTGAGATTATAACTGTGATGAGGCTCTTCCTGAATGTGTGATGTTTGTAAAGCTTATATCACAGACACTCCACTGCATATATGTGTGTGTGTGTGTGTGTGTGTGTGTGTGTGTGTGTGTGTGTGTGTGTTTCTCTCTCACCCCAATTGAATGATGTCCCTTAAGGGCATGGGCTGATTCTTGTTAATGTTTGTAGGCCCAGTGGCCAGAGCCCAGAAAAAGTTGATTAAAGTTAAAACTTAGTTGAGGTCCAGAAGAGATATCCAGGGGCAGTTACAGATTTCCAAGGATACTAACAACATTCAAAGTCAAGTAGGACAACCTTCTATCCAATGCCAAGAATTCTTTACAAGGTGTTCTTAAACTGATAGCTCCTTCCTTGGCTTGGTCAAACATTTCCAGCTTTAGCAATGTCACTACTTTGCAATCAGCTGCTTGTACATTGGATAACTGTGATAAATAATAATCATAAAAATAGTCAGTTAACATAGTAGTGCTTTATATGAATAAGCTTTACTCCTCACAATATCCTTATGAATTAGGCACTAATTATTATCTCCATTCTACAGATAAGAACGATGAACTTGGGAGGCTCAGTAACTTCCCCAAAGCCTTATGTCTAATTAGTGACTGAGCCACCATCTGTTTCTGACTTAAGAGTAGGAATGATTAGGGTGACCCATCCACCGCATCTCCCTTTCCCCCCATCGTTACTGTTGTGTTTACTTTTCAGTGATCCATCCTGGAGTATAAGGACAGCATCCCTGCCAATCACATTCTGCTGCATAGCTGTGGCAGGACACACTGCTCCAAACACATGGACTCCTTACATTCATTCATCCCCATACCTTAAATGCTACCTGTGAAAGGCTGTTTAGAACAAGATATAATAGTAAAAAGATTACTTCAGCAAATCTTGTCTGTCTCTGTGAGTAGCTAGAAACATGTAGATGAACTATTTAACCCCAGAAAGAGAGTCCTTAACTGTCTATAAAGAATGTGGGGGAATCTCTTTTCTACTAATATTGTACAGGTGACAGTGGATATGAGAAAATCCTCACCCCAGCTTGTTCTTTGAATGAAGCTTTATATCATTCCTTAGAAGAATTCAAGGTATTGATCTTCTAATGTGGTTTGTTTTCCTAAGACCTATCATATAAGAAACATAATCATTATTGACTTCTCTGTCAATTATCTAAAGCTGAATGCATTCTTGTTTGCATGAATTTTGACAGTGTTGGAGTTGAGCAGGATCTGTTCTAAGAGCATTATTTTCTAAACGTTTCTATCAGTCAGGGGAGATGCTTAGTTAGAAATATTCTTTTTAAAATGATTTTGTTGGTAAAAACTGTAAGAGCTCAGCTTCCCCCTTAATTTATACATTTGGAGGACTTTTTGTGAAAGAATGTAATAAACCAATTATGTATTCTACTCATAATGTCTCTCATCCATTTCTTTAAGAAATGTTAAAGCACCATTGAACCAAATTTTATGGTACTATTAATCAGTGTAATCAGTATTAATACACTACTTTACCAGCTCAGTGCCACTTGTCAGCAAGATGACAGGGCAAATCTTATATCTTTCTCACAAAGTTTTTTTGTATAGTGGGGAGGAAAAAGAGATTGGGATTTTAATTGTTAGCAATCAGAAGTCTATGTGATGAAGAGTGTCCTTCCGGAAAAGACACATCAGAGATTATGCTGGGAATATATTTCATTTCTTACTAATTCTCTTATGGAATTGAATGTGGATTTATTTACCATTACCTGACCCACAGGAGAGTAATATTTGCCTGCTGGCAATCTAATGCAGTCTCTTCTGGCTTCTTTCTCTGTTTACATTTAATGCCATTCAGGTTTCTATAATTCTTAAATTTCCTCAATTCTCCAAATGAATCCTAGGTTTGTAAAATGCCCACCCTTAAAACCGGATTTCCTTAGTTTTAGGATTGCTTTTCTCTTTTGTTATTAAAATAAAAGTAATCCTGGGGGCTGGAAAGATGGCTTTGTCCTTAAAGGCACTTATTTACAAAGCCTGATGCCTGGGTTTGAGCCCCCAGAATGCACTTAAAGCCAGATGTATAAAGTGACATAGGTACCAGGAGTTTGTGTTTGCAGTGCAGAGGCCCTGGTGTGCCCAGACTTTCTCTCCCCCCATCTCTCTCTCTCTCTCTCTCTCTCTGTCTCTCTCTCAAATAAATAAATATTGAAAGAAAAATAATTCCTAGAATAACCACAAGTTAGTTTCTTCCCATTGTATTTGCTCAACACCATTTAGGTCTCAGGAAAGTCATTAATTATTCTGTGCAGAGAACAGGGTATACAAGGAAAACGCAGGGGGTGACCCAGAGAAGGAGTCTTGGAGTGATGGCAGACACCCAGCTGGTTTCTCTTGTGAAACCTTCCTGGGAGAGAGAATGAGAGATGCCAGTCAGATGGAAGAGATTCTGTCCAGAGGGAATGGTTGGGGAGAAAGCAGATACAGGATAAGAAGAAAGCTCTGATTCTTTCCAAGGGCTTTATGGTGATTGCTTCCTATTTGGCATCGTTAACTACCTGGATGCTTTTAGTGACAAGACCCACCACTTGCTTCAGAGCCCTGAACTAGAAAAGGAAGTCACAACTCACATCACTGACCACATAACATAGTCCACGAACTTCTTCTTGTACTTTCCGGAACAGAGAATAAAGACAGAGGTCAGAGAGGGAGAGGACAGGGATGAGGAGAGATAGAAGGGAAGAGGGAGAGAGAGAATGAATATGAATATTATCTTTTGATTCTCTGATGAAAAAAAAAGTGATGTATATAATGTCATCTTAACAAAGTATGGGTAATAAAAACATCTTTTAAGTGTTTTTTGTTTGATATGGCAGCTTTATGATTTTTATCTGGCATGAATTATGCCATTTGGTATATTCCATAATATAATTAAAAAGTAAAATTAAGCAAACTTCCTGTAATTTGACTGTCAGATTAAAAACTAATTTCTAAGAAATTACTAAATCAGTCAGTGATAAACTTCAGATGTAGCTGACAAGTGTAACAGCAGTTTCATTATTTAAACATTTGAACCAGGCTTTGTGAGGAAACAAACCCAGGAGTTGACTGTTTTCTCAGAATCGTGTAATAACTACCTCTTTTCTATCCTTGTAGACATCTATCTGTCTTATAAGTAACCTAGATGTAGAATGAACTTCTGTTCTGTGTGAAAAAGTAAGTGAATTTCAGTCAAGGGAGAAGCAGCATCCTCAGATGAGTCTAATGAGAAGCTGTACACAGTGTTTTCCCCAAATTGATGGGCTCCTTCTTAGTAGATGCTGACAATTGTAAATAGTTTAAACAATTTTTTAAAAAAATATAAGTTACTGGGAATGTTTGCTTAAACACTTGCAAGTCTTTTGTGTGTCTGTTCATGTGTTTGTTGCATGACTGTGTCATATTTTTATACTTTCTTCCTACTTTCCCTTTCAGTATATATTTTTTTAATTCTTGAAACAACAGAATAAGATCAGGTCAAATTGAGACTTACTTGTAAGTGCAGATTACAGTATGTAACAACTGTAATATCCATAAGTTATATATCACTCCTAACATCACTTAATAACATATGTTGGGACACTGATTGACTGGGTTAAAGCAAAGCCTCTTTGTTGGTACAATGTTATTATATATATTTTTTTCTTTTATTTTACATTTTTGTAGCTAGTATTGGGGTTTTTGTAAAATATACTGCTAATGCTTTGAAATGTATATCTATATGCAACATAGATTTATATGTGTGTGTATATAATGGCTGTATTTAGTCAAATGAAAATAGTTATGTATCTACATGATAGTACTCTGTATTGCTCTTGTTTAGTTTTGTTTTAATTTTACTTTTTATATGGTTTGGGTGAAGAATAATTAACACCATTGAAGATTCTGTCGTATTCTCACGATTCAGGAGGAGGGAGTGACATTCAAGATTTGAGGTGTAGTGAGGAAGGAAATACATATACAGGATAGAAATCAGACATATTCAAAAACATAATTGTAACTATTAAACATTTCGTCTTTCCATCAAAGGAGTAGGTAACTAGAGGAAGGAGAAACACATAATTCATGTGGTCTGATCAGAGATCTGTTGATCTTTGAAGGATATTATCATTATTTTAGTACATTTGATCAACTATTTTTCCTGTGACAGTTTCTATCAGAGGGCAAGAAGGAAAAAAAAAGCCCCCAAAACATCATCAGGAAGGATCTCTTCAAACCTGAGTGTGACTACATGTAAGGGCTCCAAATCATAAGTAGGCTGAGATGTAGGTTTGTTTAGAAAATACTAGAAATAAACATTTTAAGTTAAATAAATATATAAATAAGTAAGTAAATACATATAGTATTCTGATTTACCTGAAGATGGAAACCATTTGTAATATAGCTGTTCTTACCTGTATTTTCAAGTGATTTTATTTAATAATAGGCATTTTAATCATATATGAGAAGATTGTATACAAAGTTATTTTTTATGTTTCTTCATTTCCCCTCCTTCTTCTATTAGGATCAGTTACTTATAAAATGTGAACCGGATCTACTAAGTTATTTCGTGATAGCTTAAAGCAGAGAGTTCAGAATGGAGCCACCTCCTGTCATCCCAGCGTTTGAGTGGTAGAGAGGATAGGGTGTTTAAGGCCAGTCTGAACCACGTGAGATCCTAGCTCAAAAACAAACAAAAAAAAAACAAACAAACAAAAAAGAAGCACACAGAAACAAATTAAATTAAATTAAAATTTGTAACCCAAGAATCTTAGATGAGAGACACCAGAGTAGGCAGTGATTAAGTTAAATGATGTATTTTAACTATTATAAATATTAAGGTATTTGTTGACATTAGTTGCCTCTACATTAGGTAGAATGATTTTGCTTGAGTTCATGTAGATATAAATTATTTTTTGTCAGTCTTATAATCCATTAAATGGATTATTCTAGGTTGCTTTTTACCTATTAATTTTACCGAGTATGAGTCAATGTACCTTCTTGCCCACATTTTCTGGTGTGATTAGAACTTCTTGCCACCCTGGGGTGTTGGTTGGCTCATTCTGTCTGCACAGAATCCAAATACTTCCAATTGTACCCAGTCCAGCATCTTATAGGCCACATCTACAGTGTTTCTCAGGGTCAGAAAAGAGCATATTTTTTTTCTATCTTTACTTATCAAATACTTTCAATAATTCTGTGGGTTATATGCCAGGATCGCCCTTTTACTACAGAAAAAAGTGAGTCTCAGGCTCAAAGTCTCCTTTGTGATGGTCAGGCATAGGGTCTTCCCTTGTAACCACTGCTGCCTTCTCCAGGGCTGTCCTCTAAAGCACCACTTGCTGCTTTTGAGTTATTCCTTTTATTTATTTATTTATTTTGGTTTGGAATTTCCTTTCAACTTCTAATACTGTATGAGAATAAATTTTTCATCTAGGTTATTTTATTTTCATTTTGTCATTTCTTCATTTCATATTCATTTTGAATTATTAGTAACAATTGAAAACCTGTCAGATTTAGAATATTTGTATTTTACATTATTAAAGTCTTTGCCAATACTATGTTAAACAAACAAGATATTTAGGATATGTTTTAGATTCAGATAAATCATTCCTTAAATTATTTTGGTCACAGAAAATCCTAAGGACTTTTTGAGATAAGTAAATTATATACAGATGAAAGAAATTTTAAGATCCAAACTAATTTGAGTTACATTTTTTATTAAACTTGACATCATTTGTTCTATTTTAACTGACTTCCTTATGGTTCACAAAAGTAGATTTTTGACTTGAACAAGTTTTTGAAGTGAATATTTGAGAATAAAGAATAGAGATGACTTTCTTTTTATTCACTAGAATCTCAATTTTTTTAAAAATTTTTTTATTGTCCATAATGAGTTACAGTATTTAGTGGGCAAACAATGAGTTGTTATCCCCAATTCCTCGCTGCCCTCCCCTCCCCAATCTGCTGGATAACCTCCTCCATGGGTCATCTGGATCAGTCCTTGTGACAGGGGACCATGGATAGCCTAGTATGCGGAAGAGTCTCAAATTTTTAAAGCTTTTTTTTAAACAAAATTTTCAATTTGTGCTCAGTTATGTAAAGTAAATCAAGGAGATAGAAGTTTAAACAAAATGAAATCTGGCTCTGTAGGAAGAAAAAAAAACAAAACACAGTTGATGGAAAAATTAAAATGGATTGCATGGGGTTGTTTGACAGCTTGTCCGGATTTTAATGTCATCTCTAAGAAATCTTGAAAATTAAATATTCAAGGTGGATGCACATAACCCACCGAACATGGGACAAGCCCACGTCAAAGCTTGCTTTACCCCTGATCAGCCGGTGGGATGCTAGGATCGTGGAGGGCATTGTTCCAGGCACCATGCCCACCTCTAACTGGAAGGGCAGTAAAATAATCCTATTTGCTTACTTTCCCTGTGAGTTTCAAGAGATTTGGGGAAAACTCAAGTCTTTTATTTTCTCCCTTTCTTCTTTTGGCCTGTATATCCCTTAGGACACCAGCTTGCCTCAAACCTGCTCTAAGATCTTCCTAAAATATCAGGGCAGTAGAGACTCGCTGTTTGTTGTAACTATAAAATCATAAATGTCAGTGCCCCCACCCCTGCTTTTGTTCAGAAGAACGCTAAGACCTGCGCTTTTTCCTCTCGGAACCCTGATTATTTTGTAGTAGGTCGTATTGTAGGACTTAAAATTGTTTAATTATAGCGTTCGACTGTTCTCTCATAATAATAATGGTTAGCACTTATATAGCCCGTTTCATCTTCAAAGCATTTCACAAGCACTAATTAATTCTCACAACATGCCTGGGAGGTGGCTCTCAGCATTCCCATTTCAGAGATGTGGAAACTGCTGCTCACAAGAGTCTTGCCATAGGCCATAGTGGGAAGTCAAAGTCTAAATGCAGGTTACAAACTGAGGAGTGCCTGGCGCCTAAATCCCTTTCCTCAGCCCTAAATTAGGCACCCGCCCCTTTCTCATCATCTCCCCCACTTTTCAATCCTTTAAGCGGCTCTGTGCTTCCCCTACGATCCCCTTCATAGTAGTTATTCTTTTGAACACGGCTGGCAGAAATTAATCAATCATTTTAATATAACAGCTTCAAAGATGTAATGTCTAATAAGGATATATTTTTGGAAAGTCAGGAAATAAATTAGGTTTGGGTATAAGAGAGGATTCCGAATTATATTTTGTCTGATGAATATTTTGCCCATAAACAGGAAAAGTAATGATAGTGATTAGTTAACATTACCGAATAAAATGTCCATTTCAAATGAACCTGACTGGGCATGTTTCTGTCCTCCTGACTGATTCATGAAGAATCAAGGCACTCATTGGAACTGTAGATTGGGGCATTGTTAATGGTGGTAGCCCTACTGTGGTATTCTGTGACAAATGACAAATGCAGTCTCCTCCAGGCTCCCTGCCTTGTTCGTCTCTCCTGCTTCCCTCCCCAGTAATATCTTTTGCAGAAGTTGCATGGAAAGGATATTAGGTGACATGGTGGCTCCTCCGACCTTTGACCTTTCATGTTGGTATAACTCAGTCTAGTGCTACTGTTTCTGTGCTTTGCTGTGTGTGGCACAGTTTATGCTTGACAGCTCATTTGACAAATCTTACATGACATTCAAAAGTTTGGGATAAATTTGTCACAAGTATATCTCAAATGGAATGTCATCCTTAACAACCACAATAAACATGTCCTCTCGGAATCATGGAATATGTCCATGATGAGTAGATTCTAAGCCCAGCCTTTCATTCGGCAAATGCAGATGGAGAGATTGCACACTATTGGTGGAAACTGGATTTTGGGGAGACAGCCTTTGTGACCATCAGAACTGAAGACTGTAGTGTGTTCAAGTAGAATGCTTGATTTATTTTTGCTTTATTTATTTTTCTAATTGTTGAGTGTTCATTTTAGAACACAAATAAATTGTGTATAATTTTGGGAGTGGGTTGTCATATACAGGCCACTTTTGCAAGTGGATGATGTACAAGTGTTTTGTTGCCTTGGCACAATAAAAAAAAATCAACGAAATTGAGAAGATTAGATGTGGCTACATTTCTTGAGAGCTCATGGCGAAAGCATCAATGTATATTGACTGAGTGAACAGGAACATTGAAAAGTTTTTCTAGTATTATCAAAAATCATGTATAGCAAAAACTCTCTTAAACCATCTCTAAGTGTCTGGTACTGTTGCTTACCCATCTGATGGCCAGGACAGGGCATGCTGGGTCCTTCAGTTACAGTTTACCACCCAGTGTAACCTACATGCGTGCAAACACACACACACACACACACACACACACACACACACACACACTATTATTAGTTGTCTACTAAGAACACAATAGTTTTTAGAGAATCTTCAAAATTTGACCTGGCATTTAAAGTTACAATTGTATATTTACATTAATGAATTAAGTGTTACATAGACAAGAAATGTGAGAAGGAAAGAAAGGTCTTTGATGACTACAGCATTGGGTGCTCAGATAGATGGGTAAAAGATGCTTCCTACAAAGTTCCACTCAACCCAAGTGAGAAACTATAAAATATTGGGGAAAATCACAAATGTTTAGATACTTTAGAGAATTCACACATGTACCTATGTGTAATCAAAGATTGGCCAAAGGATACTTTATGTGGTTTAAAGTTATTAATGATTAAGCTAATACATAAATTAATACAGTGAATTACTAAAATAAATATTGCAGTATATCCCATCTTTATAATTCTGCTTTCAAAGTTATTTTTCAGCTAGTTCACTATAGATGAGGAACCTGATGCTCTGAGTTGTACAGTAGTGGTTGGTGATCAAGAAATCTAGATAATAAAGTCATCTAGTTCAGACTCTCCAAGATCTTTCTGTAAGGACAAAATTCTTACTTTAATCTTTGCTGCTGAATTTATTTTATATTGTAGATTATTTGTGGGAAGCAAATAGAGTTACCAGTCATTGTCTTAAGTTCTTTCTGTTACAGGAATATTGGTCCTTGCTATATAATTTAATATTTATCATTGCTCTCCTATATTTTTACTACTTAGCTTTTTCTACTAGTCTTTTGATTTGAATTTAAAATTTACATATATATATATTACTGTCTATAATGAGTTACATTATTTAGTGAGCAAACAATGAGTTGTTATCCCCAGTTCCCCAATGCCTCCCTCCCTATGCCCAATCAGCTGGATATCCTCCTCCGTGGGTCGTCTGGATCAGTCCTTGTGGCAGGGGACCCTGGATCGCCTAGTATTTTAAAACACTGATGTCCGTTGTATTGTTTTTGTATAAAACCATGCTGGAGTTTCTTCCATGGTAGATTTTATAAATTCAGTAAAAGTAACAATAGATTCTGAACTGTAAATTCTGAGGGACTAGCAACTCGTAATGCATAGATGGGTTACCAACATCAAGATGTGACATGCACAGTTTGAAGATCTCTCACGAAATGATACTCAGATCTCATTCTGCAGAAAAATACTTGTCCCAGGCCCTGCCGAGTGACAGAAATACAATTCTTAGACACTGGCTTTCATGAACTAATATGTGGATCAGTAAGATCTCGAGAATTATCTTGGAAAATCAGGTTACGCGGGAGAAGAGACACTGGCCATACATATTTGGAGGTGATAGCAAAAAACTGCACCATCAAAGCTCAAGAGATTGATTTAGATTTCTGATGTCTTTTTATTGGAAAATAGAATGAAATTGATCAACGTGATCAGGAAGTGCATGCATCTCTTTGTAATTCACATCAGTAACTTTCACAGTGAACTTGGCTGACAAATCCTCACTGGCCTTGGGAAAGGGCTCTTTGTCTTTTAAGTCCTGTATGTCTGCCATCCTTGGCAGTAGTGGTCCTCAGTAAATACCAGCTCAGTGCCGTGACAAACCAGGACACAGGGGATTGTTTCTGTGCCCTTACTTTTTATTTGACTTAGCTGTAACATGACGTGATATTTTTAGGAACCTCAAATTTACCACATGGACATCTATAGTTTCTTTTCCTTATGATTTCTATTGATGCACATTTGCACTGTACGTGAAAAATTTACAGTTCTTTTTTATGGTGTGTTAGCAATTGTTTAGAGTTGCAAAAGCTTAGACTTGGAAAAATGGAGTTTAAATTATAGATCTTACCTCTTATATCTCAGACTCAGGTTGTTTATATCTTTTTCTGAATCTCAGGCTAATCACCTGTGAAATTGGATTATCATTCTTGCTTCACAGTATTCTTTTAATACTATAAAATAAAAGTATTTATTAAGGAGGTATTTATTATTATTTATTAGGGAATATTTGGTACCTGACAAATAATATATGTTCTCAATAAGTATGTTCTAATTCTAAATACTGCTCACAGAATAATGGATGCCTCTCTGATGGCATATTTGAAAGCTCAATTTTATTTTCTGAAATTAAGAATTTGACACTGTCCATTCATAGTAATTGCTTACTTATATTCATTTAGATAATGCCCACATTTTTTATGGATTTCATAAATATGACAAAAAACACTTTCCTAAAATATATAGGACATGGCAGAAAGGTGATAGTGCTACAATTCATAAACTTAAACTGTTTCCAATTTTGCTGGTATGACAGTTGGTAAAATGTGTCATTTGTACATCTTGTTCATAGAGCAAACAAAATAATACTTAACTGTGTAATAATACACAGGATTAAATCCCCCTGGGAAAAGAGTTGGTTTTAAATACTTTGAAAAGAAACTTTCAAGTTAGTGATTTACACAGTTAATTATAAACAACAAGGCTTGTAATTAAGTGTTGCCATTTTGGGTGGAATTGGTTTCACCCATCACTAATCCGTCTGTCCTTGTCTCTGGCCTTTGAGAGATTATGGGAAAATGCACACGATGAAAAGTTTAACTTGTCAAGTATAAATTTAGATGCAAAGTCCGGAATATCAAACACCACAAGTGATAATTATCACCACCTGGAAATAATTTGTACCACTGAGTTGCATCAAGAATTCTCCCTTCTGCTGATGGGGAGGTTTTAACCTCCTGATCACTGAAGTTCTCCCTGTAGCTTACAGTGATGTATCTTGTGGTTCAGTCCCAGTAGTCAGCAGAGCACCAGGCAATTAGCAGAACACTGGAGGGTAAGTGTTAGCTGTGTAGGGTGTGACGGAGATTAAGCCAAGAGCAAATTAGAAGCAAGGAAGTCTGTCCAGTGTTTAAGTTACTCAAAGTCCAGCTCAGTTACTATTAGTTCAGCTTTCCAAAAAAAAAAAAAAAAACCCAGATCTTTGGCTTAAAAACAATAATAAACATATATTTCAAATAGTTGAATTTTCTGAAATTATGATATAATGACTGTCATATATATTTTCTCCAATGTTAAAATTTATTTGGGGAGTTTCAAAATATGTCTATCTAATGAAATTCTAATAAGGAGCCTTAAAATGTCATGAAAATATTTTCTTTTGTTAAAAAATAAGCATATGATTCCATCAAACTTTGCAAATTTACCTACACAGATTCAGTTAAGGATTTTCTTGCAGAAGTTTATATGCAATATGGTATTTGGGTATCCATGTACTTTATAACATGCCTCAGATAGGCAGAACATATCTATCTCCTCAAACATTTATCATTTCACCCTCCTTTCCCTAACCTCTGGTAACCACTAGCCTCCTCTGAACCTGTGTGAGATCAGCTCTCTTTGACTCCTCGTGTCAGTGTGATTGCGTGGTATTTGTCTTTCTGTGCTAATCTTTTTTTCTGTTAAATTTCACGATCCATATCCCATCCACGACACAATTTTATGTTTTTCTTTATACACTATTTATTGTGGCTTATTAGCAATCATTGGTGTATGAATACAATATTTTCCTTCATCCATTTTTCAGATGATGGTCACGTAGGGTATAAAGTCTGAAGAGCACTATGTTTAGCACTTGTTTCAAACTTCTGCTTTGTCATGAAGTTGGTATCCAGTCCTATTCTCTTCTCATGATGCCTGAGCTAACATGCACTTCTTACTAGCCTAGGGAGATGCATTGATTCAACACTCCAACATTTTGAGCACTTTTGTTTGGCCAACAGTATCGAGCTAATTCCCAGCCTCTTCCTGTTGTTCTGTGCTGTCTAAATCCAAGGATTGTCATCTTTGAGAACTAGCCCAACTATTCGTGTCCAGTGGGAAGGCTTCTCAGCTTCTGTTACTATGCCATAGCTCTGTCTTATGGATCTTTACAATAGTTCTAAAATAACATCGTGGTTCATGTGGTGACTTATTTATAGCCCTGGATGTTCTTTATATTTAAACCTTCAAAGACAGGGACTATGTCTATTTGGTTATTTCAGATACCAAGCCTACTGCCTAAATAAAGTAGTTCCTCTGTCAATTATTATAGAATTTAATTGTACTTAAATTTAATTGTCCTAAAGTTGTAGAATCTGTCTGTTCTCTGATGCATAATTTCCTTTAGTCAAAATATCCATCTGTCATCATTATGTATATCAAAATTGCACTCCAACTGAATTCAATCTTCCACCTATACAAGGTCAGATTGCTTTATAAATTTGTTGGATCAATTTTATCTGTATTTACAAAAAAAGATGAAGAACAGAAAAAAAAAGATGCATGCTTGCAGTTTCAGATGTGATTATGTGTGGGATGTTTTGCATACTTACTGACTCTCCAGTACCTTTCTCATCAGCCTTCCTCCAGCTCTCCTGATATTTGCAGGCATCTGATTTCCTCATTTCTCACGACACTCCCCTAAGACCACGCACACGGAAACCCCTGCCTTTGCCCACATCCTCACAGTGTTTGTTCTGAAGCTCACGTCTTTTCCTCAAGTCTTCCTGAGCTAGCTCTCCGTCTGGATTTCATCCGATGTCCCCAAGTTCCTTACTCCCTGTTGGGCTTCCATTCAGACCCAGGATCTGTTTGTTTTTATTTCACTGGTCTTCAGGGGTTTGGGTACTCTTCTAAGTTATCCAATTCAAAACCCATTTCCTCTTTACATTTAATGGATATTACTACATGGGCTTCTTTAACTTTATCCCTTTCCAGTAGGGAATGTCCCCTTTACCTTCTTTCCTAAGGGGCCTCTTTAATTCCTTTGTGCTGGCCTCCCCTGGAGGGTGCTCATCCGTCTTTACTTTCAATCTTTCTTACTACCTGTCCATGGGATTCTGCATGGAAATTATTACACTCTCTCTTGTCTTTTTTATTTTGCTTTTTTTTTTTTATTTTTAGGGAGGATCACATGGAGCACAGGCTGTCTTTGAACTCACTATATTGCTGCAGATAACCCTTAGGCATGTATATCCTGGGTGCTGTTAGGATAACTATCTGCCTCACCTAAATTGTCCTCTGTTGACTCACATTATCCCTTGAGCTTTTTCTCTCTTTCTTCTTAAGCTCTTCGCTTTCATTTTGAGAGAGCCCTGGACCCGAGAAGGCCAGTAATTCCAGCATCCCAATGATTGATCCAGAGTGTCTTTCCTTAGCAGCTAAAGTGGATGTGATCTGTGATAGGTGAAGTTCTTGATTTCTGTTCTTCTCATAAGATTTTAAACTACCTTTTATGTACCTGGCGATGTGTTCACAATATGTGTCTACTTTGTGCTATGTGATTCTATTTTAATTTGCTTTGATAATGGCCAATGAAGTTAAATATATCATAGGAATATGTCATAGGAATATGAAGCAGAGATCAAGTATGCTGTATATTACCATTTCAAATTAGGAAACAGTTAAGTATTCAAGTTCTTATGTAGTCACACATTCTTGGTTGTAATACCCACAAGAGGCTCGGAAGAGGTACTCTGACTAAAACCAATGCCAAGTATGGTGACAGAAAACATCCAGCCCATACTATTTATTATTATAACTAATTTGAAATTATAATGAGATACACATAAGCTATAGTTATAAGAAAAGATTTGTGTAACAACTTTTCTCACCTGAATTGCCCAGCTTCCAAGTTATAAAAGCTTAGTAAATAACCTGGCCTTTCACATTACCAGAAAATGCATATGTGCCTTTTTGGGGCCCACTTAAGTTAGTTGTTTACTTTTTTTCTGTAATTTTTTTAACTCTAGAATCAGTGAGAGAAAAAGCAAGAAAGGTGAATTCAAGTCTCTTTATTTGGGACAGAGCAGCAACTCATTGCTTGTGCTTTGATCTTTTCCGGTTTTACCTATCCATTGAAATGTAGGCGAGCCAGAAACAAAATCATCCTTATTTCCTGTCAAAAGAATAGGAAGACTTTCATTTGGGATGTTCTACTCCTCAGATACTGACACTCTGAGAGCAGATAACAGTGGCTGTTTGATTTTTATAGAGAGGGAGCATGGATCAGAACTTTTTTAGCTCAAAGGAGGTAATGCCAGTGGAAATAAGTCACCAGATAGCATGTTTTAATTAATGTCCAATTACACTGAATATTTGGGGCGGTAAATATCTCCTCATCTTTTTAGCTGTGATTTTTTTCATCTTGATATTCCTTCACAGGACCCTTTTCAAGTAAATTATAAAAAACTGGCTGGTGTAAGGGACCTTAATTCCTTAGTATTTCAGTTTTATTACAAATTGCTTATCACTGCACTAGCCACTAAATAAAATCTGAGGAAAGGTACCTGTGCTTTTTTTCCCCTGTGCTTTTATTCACTTTATTCTAAGCATGCCATGTTTTTTCTTTCTTTTTAATTTTTTTCTATTAATTTATGAATGAAAGATGCTGGTTGAAATTAAGTGTGTTACTTCAGAAATTGTCAGAAATAGTATTTAAAGATTCCTTAAATATTTCTTTTTCTGATATTGACAATGTTCAAAGCCTCTCACATGGCTATGGATAAATTATTTGCCTTGTACACTAAATATCACTTTGAACATCTTGAGAACTACAAAGAGATATAATTTCCTTAGTCATATTTCATGGAGTACATATTACCTTAAGAGATTTCAGATTTAGAAACTAAAGATTAAATGATGGGTATAATAAAAGGCCAAGGTCAGAATAAAATATAATATCTGATGTTTTGAATTTGTATTTATGTCTCTTATATTATAATCAATACCTTCTCCACAGCAATTTTTGACCCTATAAATAATAAAAATGTATATGTATTAGGAAACATGATATGACTTGAAAAACATGTACAAAAGCCGCACAGTCTTCATATGTTTCCAGTGAATGCTGAACCCTTGAGGGAAATGTATCATACACACACTTTGGAGGTAGGTATACAGCTGGGAAAAATTGTAAAAGTCAGACTTACACTAGTATATCTCTCCTATGAGTTAAACTGTTTGGATGCTCTTTGCTAAAAATTCTTTGGTAGAAGACCAAGTTTGAGTTATTGTTCAAAATTGTGCTACTGGGCAGTGTTTCAAGGGTCAGTTTTGCAATTAATCCTTATGTGACTATCTAATTTATTGCTTGTAGCAACAAATAGCTTGAATCTCTGCCACATAGTTTAATGCAAGATGGTCTGGGGATTCCTTTTCTAATGTACTAGAACTAATGTTTCATCTTTAGCAAGCTGTTTATTGCTTTCTCCTACATTCAACATTGACTCATGACTTCTAGCTTTGTTCTTCTATATGTATACATAGATAGTTTTAATTCCTGGTACTTAGTATGTGGGCATTCTTTTCTCATGTTCATTCCTGCTTATCCCCCTCTCTATCTAAAATTCTATTTGTCTTTGTCCAAATTACAAAAGTAGTATTCTATTAGAAAGCAGGAAAGGAAAGATTTAGGATACTGAAAGGTAATAACAATTATGCCTCTGTGTGTGTGTGTGTGTGTGTGTGTGTGTGTGTGTGTGTGTGTGTGTGTGTGCTCACGTGCACACCTGTGTACTTGAGTTGCTCAGCAGTTCAAGCAAGCATCTTCAGTTTACAGAACATTAAATTCAAATTCTGTCCATTATAATGATCAGTATAAAGAAATGAATTACCAGGAATATTCTTAAACATATTATGTTGTTTTTAGATAGGGTCTCACTGTAGCCCAGGCTGACCTAGAATTCACTATGTGGTCTCAGGCTGGCCTCAAACTCAGCGATCCTCCTACTTCTGCCTCCTGTTTGCCAGGATTAAAGATGTATGCCACCACACCTGCTGAAGTATTTTTGTGTATTTCCATTTTTACTTAGTTTATCTTGATATCATGTTCTTCCCTGCACGCACCATGAAGTTTGCAGACTGTTTTCCAGCCCAACATCATTCCACTGTGTGTACTCTGTACCTCTGTCACTACTATTTTAGGTGAAAAAAAATTGCTAAAAGGAAATTATTTTTTAAAGTGATATTTGTGAATCAAAGAAATAAAAAGTAACTTAGATTTTAATTTTTAATTATCCTCTCAATTTCAGTGCATTTAAGATCTAGAATTGTTCTTGGTAGAAATTTCTGTGATGTGGGAATTTTCAAAATTTGTTGTCAAAATACGATAGACATTTGTTTCACTTGACTATCAAGATATGCTATGTGTCTAATCCCACTACAGAACTGAATCTTGATTTCATTTAATTCTCATTCATTTTAAAACAGTCATACATGGCTAGTGACTGCCAGATTGGGGAGTAGAGCTCTAGAAAATTTAACTTTGTTACTATTGTATCCATATCTGCATGATTGAATTAATCAACAACAGCTTTCTCAAATGCAAACAGAATGAGAGGATTTCAACACCTCATCTCAGTTAGTCTTGGACCCATGCATGTTTCAAGTACTCTAATCATCTGTAAAGAGCTGAGCACTTCTATAGTTTCTATTGTGCATGTATCTGTACGCCTTGGGGGATAGCTAGATCGTGCTGTTGTTCAAAAAATTTAAAGTTCCTCCTTCCAAGGAGGCGCTGTTTAGTTTCTTTCTCCTTGTCCTCATAGTTCTTGCTTCATCAATGATCTTCCACCTTTGCTCTCTCCTCAGTGGATTCTACTACTCTTTGAATGGCCCAAAACTATATTTTCTGACAAGTTATTCACAAACCAGCCGTTCAGACACTACAAATTTCATCAAGATAGTGATTGTGTGCTCACCACCAGTGATTAAGCTCTTAATGTCGTACCTCCTTGAAAGCATTGGCCCATTTATTCATGAACAAAAAACTGATACTGCGTAACCATGCTTTTTAACCTAGCTCCATAAAAAACATGACTTTGAAGTCCTTTCAAATCACTTAAACCGGCAAAATTGTATTCCTCCTACATAAAAAATAAAGAAAATAATTTCTTTTGATAGTTAAAGTAGAGATTACATATACATTAAAAAGAAATAGAGAAATTTTTCATTTCAATGTCCTAAAAAACAAATTTCTGAAATGATGCAAACCAGTTTTATAATTTTTAGATAAATGATGTTCATATTCCTTCTTTCTATTCATTTATAAAAGTCAAATGAAGCAAAAGACTATAATGGTGATGTTTTATAACCTTATATATTTATAGTTATTAATTATCATTGCATTTTAAAAATTATTGCCATTTCAGTGATTTTATTCTTGGCCAGTATATAACATGAGTGAAAATCAATAGAATGTGTGTTTCAAATCAGAATTTTGGAAATAACTCTGGAGACAATATAAAAGGAGAATTTGGTTTTCT
Source organism: Zapus hudsonius (assembly GCA_004024765.1). Lineage (NCBI taxonomy): Eukaryota > Metazoa > Chordata > Mammalia > Rodentia > Dipodidae > Zapus > Zapus hudsonius. Next base: position 22,360 of record PVHP010003154.1, on the reverse strand, counting down.
AATTTTTTTTTTGCATTTAGAATTAATCCTGTGCATGCTCCCATACTATCAATTAAATATAAATGCAGTGGTTTTTCAGGAATCCATCCTATAATGAGTTTGAAATGCAATCATGACCACTTGTATTAATATGTACAGATCTAGGAAACTCTCACCACTGTTCTTAGTCATCTATGATTTTCTGGACCTGAACTAAAATGGCTACTGGGTGTTAATCTAATTTCATTCATGCCATTATTTGTTTCTCTAACTTTTAATGCCATTTTATATTACTTTATAACTATCTTTGGTTTGTTTACAACAGATTTGTCTTAAGAAAAGTTGATAGTAATACAGAGAACTTTTTTCTGATTTCATTCTTAGAAATATGAGAAAAATGCAATCAGAGTAAATATTTGAATCATGAGAACCTTTTGGTATGAAATAACCCCATAATTTGTTGATGTGGTACAAGCTATTGGGCAACTATAGACAATAAAATGACTTATTGAAAGCCAAAACTTCTCTCTTAAATGTACATTATGCAGGCATGATATATTCTCATCCACTTTGCTTATCATTTTAACAGTTGAATCAAAAATGATTTTGTGAATGCAAGCGAGGATAGTTTATTGAGAAACTTGAATAAAAAGACATTCTCTGAACATGGAAGATTCTGTACAAATATTGTGATATTATGTCTTCATAGATGTATTGTTCTTTTCTTTTGCCTTGTGAAGGCTAAACCATTCTTTAAATGATTTGTAAAAGAGATTGTAAGATTTCCTTTTAAAGTTTTTAAATTTGGTAATAGCATAAGTTTCCAGTTGAGCAATAATTCATTACAATTCATAACTGTTCAATATGCCATTTGTGAGAGCTGAGGTCATGATACTTTTTGTGTCCCCAAATTTTAACGTGGAGACACATCTCTATTAGCCTCTTTTGATAGAATGATATTGGTTGCCTTGCCACATGTTAGTGGTGTGTACTTCAGAGAAGCAGTTAAATATTTAGAATAGAATTTTAGGGGTCTTTCTGAGACCTTTCAAACTCATATGACGATGGCCAAGTGGCTTGCAAGGGCAGTTGTAAGATAACAGATTTCCAGACACTAAGCTTGCATGTGTGTATCCTCATAGCAAGAGTTTAGAAAGAAGACCACAGCTGTCACTGCTCTCCAATCTTACCTTGGTGCATCTTTCTAGGCTGTGACAATCTCCCGGACATCAAACAGAAGGGTAAGTCAAACATCGACTTTCTTGGATGTCCATTTTCTGACTTTACAAAGCACCTTAAGCCTGTTCTACTTCCAACTTTATTCTTTGTATTTTTCATATATTTATAAGAAGAAAATGTGTGGTTTGCAGTGATTAAGGTAGAATCAAGGTGCCTAAAAATCAATAACTTGTCTGCTTCATAATCAAAAGAACATGCAAATTTCTAATTCAATGTAGGAGATATTACATATATAAGAAGTTAAAGATCTTTTACAACCAAGGACATACTGACACAGCAAGGCAGATAACCTACGGAAGGACAACGGAGAGAGGCACCAAGGGTGCCCAAAATTGTCCAAAACACAAATGCAGAGACTTTTACAAACCTAATAACTATGGAAAATTTGAATTCACCCACTATTACTCAGGGAAATTTATGGAAGAGGGTACAGAAAGAATGTAAGAGTCCTGGGGGGGAGAATAATACATTTAAGGGAATGTCATCATGGATTCAATGGCTTTGTCTAATAACCTATGATACTGAGCATATTGTTGTGTTAATATATATAATTTTAAGCCAATAAAAACATTTAAAAATGAAAAAAGAGATAAGTTCAACAACAACAACAGAAAAGACATACAGAAGGAAGTTCAAAGCATAGACATTTGTTCTGGAAATCAGACCCCTGTTATGTGATTTCATTGACAGATGAAAATGACTCTTGACTACCTTTTGTTCAGAAGAGCCTAAATGCCTTAGAATCAATTTATAATGTTAGTGTTGTTGAAAGTATATCTAATTTTGCATTAAATGTAGTAAAATTTAGGGATCCTCCCTTCTGCCAACCCCCTCTCCTTTCCTTCCTTCTTTTTCCTCCCTTTCTTAATTTCTTCCTTCCTTTACCTCCCTTCCTTCCTTCCTTCCCAAGACCTCATTTAGTCCAGATTTTATAATCAAGGCTAGCCTTGAATTATTCATCATTCTGCCCTTTCATTCCATATGCTGGGATTATAAGAATTTATGATTATATCTGTCAAGAGAATATTTCTTTCCTTCCTTTTTTCTTTCCTCCTTCCCTCTCTCCTTCGGAGTTCTTCCTTTCCTCTTTTTCATTCAGTACTGACCATGGAAACCTGAGACCCTGCTCATGCCAGTCATGCCAACAAATTTAGGGTAGGAAAGAGAGACTGAGATGAAGGTCAAGTTCATTGATTTAGTTCTGTTGTTTGAGATTCACTCTTATGACAAAAGGAAAAGGATTTATTTTTTTTCCTAAGTACTTCTGGCAGGTGATCAGGCATATGGTCTTGGACATTATAGTAGACCCTCCATAACCAAGAGAAAAACTTGGTCAATTATGGCATAAAATTAACTTACTTAAACTCATTAGTTAGATATCAAGAAAATGGTAAAGCTTTGTTAAAATGAGAGGGGCATAACAAAGTCTGCCATGTTTAGAGAAACAAAAAACAGATTAGTCATATTTTCTACAGTAATAGATATTTATGCTTCAGGTTATCATTTCTTTTGGCAAAAAAAAATTATAAAATCTCACAAGGTCTGGGACCTTAATTTTAAATCACACATGAACACATTCCCTAAGGTCATTAAATAATCTTTGTGTAAGTCTGTTAAATAATCCCCAACTATATGTAAAAATGCCTTTGATTTTGCATCATTATCAAGTTTTGGTGTGTTTTTCTTAGTAGTGCTAAAGGAGGAAAAGTTCCAATGCCAACTCCAAACTTTTTAAGATCAATGTTACAATAAAACATTAAGACCTGTATAAAAATAAGTTTGATTACTGAATTTATTACTTCAAATATTTTGCACCATATTAACTACATTTTACAAAAATCTAAAGTTAGTTATGGCAAGTCAAGCTGAGAAGATAGACGAGATGGATTTAATTTTTAGTCCTGTGTTATTATATATATTTTTACTCCTGCTAATTAGTTTATTTCTCACAGTTGTCTGGGGCACAGAATGTGTGTGTGTGTGTGTGTGTGTGTGTGTGTGTGTGTGTGTGTGTGTGTGTGTGTGATATGTACTTGTATTTGATACCTCTGGAATTTAGACTTAAGGATAATTGGAAATTTCTGACAGGATCGTGCCCCATGTGATTAACACTGCCAGTCATAATCAGGCCATCCAGTAGTGCTTCGTTTTGAAAGTATTTCTATCTCTGCTGTTGATGATTCAGCAAAACACTCATGACTACATTGACAGTGAGGAGGTGAGTGTATGAATCATTGTCTAGAATCTAGATGGGGGCTTCCTCATTTGCTCAATTATCTTAGATGACATCAAATGGGAACCAGAAATCCCCTAAGTTACTGCCCAATTATATTTAAGAATTTCATAACAAGAATATTAGAAAACTATATTTTTGATGATTCTATTTAATTATAAATAGTTTGTAATTTGGAAAGTCATTGTTTCTAATTAACACTTCTTCCAAACTATCATAGAACCTCCTTGATCTGTGTTTTTAATATATGTTTAAAAATATGCAGGATTACATTTATTTTATTTAGTTTATTTATTTATTTTGAGGAGGGGTCTCACTCTAGCCAACATTGACTTGGAACTCTCTGTAGAGACCAAGCTCTTCTCAAACTCATGGCAATCTTCCGACCTCAGCCTATGGAGTGCTTGGTTATAGGCATGGGCCAATGAATCTGGCTATTTTAATTTAGAATTGGATTCTCTATAAATGTTTATAAATGCTGTCTGTACAACATGGGGTAAAAGCTTTTAGGTTTAAAGTTATATAGAAGGCCCTTTGTGTGTATTTGAATTCATGATCAAGTAATATTTTTTGTTTGCTTCTGCTCTATTGTGTATTAAATGCAGTGGAAAGAACAAAACAGCCACATTTTAAACTGTAACTCAAGCTGGTTTTTGTAAAACATATAATGATCATCTATTGAAATGGACTTCGAGCCACTAAATAAATTATCTTGAAAGAGAATCATTTTATTAGATTTTGGGTTATTCCCATCTCTTTAACTGGAATATGATTTCTAAAGAAAACATATTTCAAATTTACATTGTGGATTTCAAAGTGAATTAAAAATTTAAGTTCAAAGGATTATTATAATGAACATTAATGAGAGTCAATCCTCCCTAGTAACATTGTTAAGAAGTTGTATTCATTGGACAGATGTGTTTCCACTTAGTTTTAAACAATGTGTGCCTTTATGACTGAAATTTCATTTATTTTTTGTGACACATTTGGTTTTATTGATTTTCTCCTCAAATTTACTGCTCATGAACAAAGTACTTAGAAACAGGAGCACAAAAATTTACCAGAAACAACACCACAGCACAAGCAAACCAATGAAAATTCTAAAATTTGCCATAATAATTTTAGCTTTAAAGCATTTTAATCAAATTGTCACCATAGGACTTTTTTAGACATGCGTATATATTTACTAGGTCCAAAAATTTATGAATATGGGTATATCCATATTGTATAAGTTCACATTAGACAATGAACAGTTATCAAAGGCTGATATACATGACTAATCTTTACAGGTTATACCTCAATATGAGAGGTTTTTAAAGTGTGAATCTATTGAAGCTCTGTGTGAGTTTAACAGTTTGATTAATTTGAAACTTGGGAAAATAGTACAAGGGCCATAATATTGTTTTCCCAACTTCTTAATTCTATTTTGTTTTTCAGATGATCAAAGTTATGCCATTAGTTACATTCCTTCTGCTTTAATAATTATGTCCACCAGCCCTATTACTTTTGTCAATCTCTGTGAGCTTAATACTTTAAACATTTGGGAATCTCCATTAAGAAAAATAATTCGTAATTATGAGTATGCCATTAGTCTACAAATTAATATTTGCTAAGAATGAAGAAAGATCCCAGCTAATTTCAGAATTATAAAACAGCAAATGCTATCATTATCCTTTCTCTCAAATTTCTGCCTTTCTATTGTCTGATCAGCTCACCATATAAAAAGATTCTGTAATAGTTCCTAAAGACTAAATAACAGTAGTTTAATATGGAATAATAAAAAAATACTTAATATTATCAGCAGTTTTTCATGACTCCCCTTAGCTCTTGGATGATCACTGTTGTGAGTTTTCACAAACTTTTAGGGCGTCCTTTTCTTTCAGAACTCCATCAAATTTCCTTCATACATGAATTCTAAAATTTGGATATGATTTCCACAGGCTAATTTCTGTACATTTCAAATCTTCTATCTCTTCTTTTTCCAAGAAAGTGCCAGAATGTGGCACTATTGGAAAGTCCATTATAGGTTGGTTGGCCCCTCATTCCTGGCCCTGGTCCTGTCCTCACATGGAGTACATGGAGCCTTTGCAGCGATGGTAGGAATTGACTGGAATTCTTCTGTAACAGTGTGGCTCATGAAATCATTTCTTTCTATCCAGTTTTTTTATGATATTTTATGAGTTATGTAGTAAATAGGAAATAATAGACATTTAGTGCAATACAGTAATAGGAAAACTCGGTCCAGCAAAATGGAACATGTCAAAGCCTTCAACAAGCAAACAGGCTGCTTTTGATCAGAACTAAACATGCTGTCTGCCTTCAGAGTGACAGATGTTTGAAATATATGAAACATTGTCAGGTCTTTGAGTTTTTGTTTTGTCCTCAAGAATCTGGAAATCTGAATTAAGAGCTTTAAGCTTTGATTGAGTTAGAATACTGTGTCTTAAGACTAAACATTGAACACATTCTCACATCCCCTCATCCCAATTTTCTGACCTTCTCTACATACTGAAATTAGACACCTCTTCTCACACCCATTTTTATTGTTTTCATGTTGCCTCACTAATTAGTTCTTCAAAACCCTGATGGCATCCCTCGGCTGATTCACTCTCACACTTTTTAATAAAATTTATAAAAAATTCCTTAACCTGATTTTCTTGATGTATATTTTTCTAATGGTCACAAGAGGAACATCTCTTTAAAATATCTTCCTGGGAGGGAGTGTGATTATGCCACACCTTTGAGTATCATTTAAAAGGGAAGCTTTTGCATGATTTGAATAAGCCATCAGTTAGGAAAATCTGTCTAAATTATAAGAATAGACTGCAACTCCATTGGAGGCTACAGGAAGGTGGAGAATCTATTTTAAAATAATGTGTTAGGAATACCCAAACAGAACATCAACCTATCTCTTGATGGTCAAGGGGATGATTCTAGGTTTGGATGAACCATCATACATTTTGGTTAAGAAGCACACAACAGCTCCAGGTTACTTCTTGCTTTAGCAATACACATATCTAAAAAAAAAAAAAAAAGATGGTTATCTTTTTTGTCACCTAATTCTTCTTTGCTTCCTTACCCTTCACTCTTTCAACATTGATTCCTACTCTTTTTTTTTTTTTTTGTTCCAGACATTCTGCATATGTTTGTTTAAGTTCGGTGATGCAAGGTTGTATTGTACAAGTGTACTGGTTAGGGATTAACATTTATTTTATTTTTTGTATATTATTAATTTTAAAGCAGAGAGAGAGAGAGAGAGAGAGAGAGAGAGAGAGCACATCAAGGCCACCACCTTGTGGGGAATTGAACCTGGGGCCTTAGGCACTGGAGGCAAGTGCCTTAACTGCTGAGCCATCTCTCCAGCCCTAATTTTATTTTAGTTTGAGCCTCAAGTAAATTTCTTTACTTGTATTAACCTTTATAAAGTTCAGTGCCCTGCCGTGTTAGTGAGACTCATACTTCCACATTGTGGGATCACATGATGAGATAAGAGACAATAACAAAAAACTTGACCATCACTTCAGTTACTTCTGCGAGAAAGTTCTTAAGCAATGAATTATTAAACTTTTTAATCTTATCATTGTTGGTAGGGTTCTTAGATGATATCAAAGTTCACAGGAGGAGCACTCATGACATGAGGGCCACGTTCTTCTCTGGTGTGGTGCTGTCCCATGTGATGAAGGCTGTTGAGCAGCCTCCCTCTCCTCTTCCCACTCAAGGTCAGTTACATTTTATACCATTTTGTATGACAACCCAACATGTCTCCCAAACAAGACCAAAATATCCTTCTCGATCAACATGAGCCTCATTATATTTAGAGCTGTAAGTTGAAGGTCTTCACAAGTCTACCATTTGAAAGTGAATGCCACGGGCCTTACATCACAAGTGAAACATACAGGAAAATCAACGAGTGAGCTCTTCTTTCCTGGACTGGGACCCTTGTCTTTGAGATGGTCAGAGCCTTCACTTCTCCTCCTCCTTTTACCTCTCCCCCTCCTCCTCCCTTCTCCATCCCCTTCCTTCTTCTTATTCTTCTACCTTCTCCTCCTCTTCTTCCTTTTCCTTCTCCTCTTCCTCCTCCTCTTCTTCTTCCTCCTCCTCCTCTCCCTTTCCTCCTCTTCCTCTTTCTCTTCCTCCTCCTCTTCCTCCTTTTCTTCCTCTTCCTCCTCCTCCTCTTCCTCAACCTCTTCTTCCTTCTCCTCCTCTTCCTCTTCCTCCTTCTCCTCCTCCTCTTCCTCTTCTTTGTCCTCCTCTTCCTCTTCTTCTTCCTCCTCCACCTCTTCTTCCTCCTCCTCTTCCTCCTCCTCCTCTTCCTCTTCTTGTTCTTCTTCTTTCTTTTTTCCTCTTCTATTTTCTTCTTTCTCCTTCCCAGAAACACTGTTTTAATGTATCTCTTCTGGTTAAAGATTTCAGATTTTCTTTTAACAGTTCAATGAAAGAAGCAGTTATGAAGTAATCCCACCACATGTTATAATGCTTTCAATCTTTATTCCTATCTATTTCCAAACCAGTTTTAATTCTTTGGTAATTAGCCTATTTTAAGTCTTTCCAATTGTTTCAACTTGGTTTTCACTGAAATACCAATTTTTCACTTACATTGTGTAACATTAGATTCAAAGGTTTCATAGTTGTTTCTCAGAAAAAAATTAAGTGAAGATAGCATGAAAATGTAGTTAAAAAGTGATCATTTCATTAATTAATAGGTTATATTCATTAGCTTGTCTGAATAAAGGAAACTTATTTTCAGTATGCAAATATTCATTTTATAATCAGTTCTTTTTCTTTTTTGAATTTTTTTATTTATTATAAATTATTCAAAAGATACTTAGTTTTTCATTTGCATGCATGTGTGTGCTCACGGGTATGCATGCACATGTATGTGTTATTCAGGGTTATCTTGAAAATGAATTCAAAATGAACTCCAGATAGAGGCACTACTTTTTATCTGTCTTTGCATATCTGACAAGGAATTGAACATGGGCCCGCAAACAGGTGCCCTTAAGGAATGGGGATGGTCCATTTCCCCTGCCTCCCATCATTATTTCTCCATAAGGGCCTCGGGAATGCCATCTGCCCTCATGTGCCCAGTATAATGGACACTGGCATTGAATGCCAGATCCCCATCTCCACCCCTTAAGACATTGCACTCTACCTGACTTAATCAGATAGTTTTAAATGCTTACTGAGATAAGTTTCTTCCAAATCTTATTATATACTAACTACTCTTGGTAACACGTTGGTAATAAAGATATTAGTTGTTTTTTTTTCCTTTTCCTCTTTTCTACCTAACATCTGATTAGTTACTTAGTTAAATGTCCTCATCAACGCAAAGAACAGTAGTATGTATGATGACTCAGTGGTGGACTCTACGCAGCAAGCCTCAGGGGATTTGCATTTTCAAAGGATTATCAGCAAGGTTAGAATTCCTGTACACTATCATAGGGACCACTTAAAAGTTTTCAGGAAGTCAGAGAAAATGGAGATAAAAAAGTCAATGATCTCAGAACTCTATTTGATTTTTTTCTTTCTCATGTGTTATACTCATAAGTAATAAATACTAACTCACAGAGAACCTATAATGTCTACCTGAAATTAACATTCATTGTTTTCTATAAATCAAGGCACTGTGGGTACAGACCTGTATTTTCTTTGTTGATACTTTATTCAATAATATAAATATATGTGTTCTTCCTAACCACCTACTTGATGACTGTGGGTGCTTTACCTTCTTTTGCCCTCAAACATTTCAGAATAGACATTACCTCTTATTAATGTGCAGATGAAAAAGCAATTCATCTCTTGCCATATGTGACCTTTGAGATTCAGTTGTTCATTAAAAGTAAGGACAAAATCCATAGAGCATAATTTCTCACAGTGACAACAGAGTTTTAGGATATGCTAGCAATATGAAATCATGGTCTATTTAAGAAATGTAGTCAGGGGTTAAAAAAGTACTTGCTTGCAAAGCCTCTTGGCTTGGGTTCAATTCACCAGTCACCCCAGCCATCCTTTAAAGTCTGAATGGGTGTTCATTTACAGTAGCAAGAGACCCTGCTGCATGGACATGTGTGTGCATACATACCCGTGTGCACATACACACCCAAACAAATTTTTAAAATATTAAAACAGGGATTGACCTATAGTTTTTTAAATAAATGTTACATGTCAAATTATATACGTTTAAATTAACAGAAAAAAAAACATGTTTTCATGTAACTTTTAGTTCATGGTGAAATACTAAAGTTTGGGGAACCACTCATTCTTGAAATATCTGCAGAGCAAGTGGCAAGCTAATTTAAACTCTTTATACTTAAAACCATTTTAACTCTTTAACTATACTTGCTATTATAGCTTTATATTGAGTTTCTGGATATATTTTGTTAATTTCCTCTGCTTCTATGACAAGTTAAAGTTGTGAGTTGGGATAAGGAAGATGTGTCTTAGTCTTCCAGTTTTGACATTTTCCCATGTATACTTGGGTCTGGAGAAGTCACTTCATATTCTTGAGGCTCCAACAAATTTTCCTTGTAGAATGTCTAGATTTTCTCCATTTTGTGTTTTATCATCTTTATGGGGTCCCTTCTAGTCTTAGGTTATAATAGTTTTTTTCATACGGAAATACATAGAAAAAGAACTGTCACAGAATATCCCGTTTTCCTACATTCCTTAGACACACAGCTCTGTTAAGATATCGTTAGGAGTCATGGGTTTGAACTTGGGACTATTACCGAGAGTTTGGGACTACAGTCCTTTCCTAAACTGTGCTCACAAGTAACCATAGTTATTGAACTCTTTGGTTGTTTGTCTCCATTTGTTTGAAAGATGGAAATGGAATTTTCTTGGAATCACACCATGTTGTTCACTAAAAAATTAAAATAAATTGTATGAATGAGAAATGGCTTCTAGGTGGTGAACTTGTATCATTTTCCAAAGTGCCATTGAATGTGAGGTGAAATTGTTCTATTAATAGTTTAAGGAAAATTGAAAGACATTAAATACATATAAAACTATTAATAGTGCTAATATCTTGGGAGTATATCATGGAATAAGAAAGGGGGAAACGAGCCACTTCAACATTGTATTCTTATAAGTTTTAAGGGCTTTTGATATTCTGATTCTTATAATTTTAAATGAGGATTATTAAGGCAGTTAGATAACAGTCTTAGTCTCTTTTTATGGTTGAGTTTGCTTTATATTTGAAGTTTATTAGACATTGAACTACCCCTCCCCCAATTTAATTCTTCATAGCACTTATTCCCCACCAGCTCTTAGAAAGAATAGGGGATAAGTGGCAATAAATAACTAACCAAGATTGTGTTTATAAGGTGAAATCACTAAGGATATAGCTATGCATTTCTGAGTTCTAAACATCATAGAACCATAAACTCCAAATCAGTAAATTTATGAACACAATTTATATCTCATATACACTAAGAGAAGGGAAGGAAAATAGTTTTCTGGAAAGAATCAGATACCAAAGAACAAAGAATATATAGAATTTACAATTAACTTACACTGCACTAATTATGTTACCTATATTAACTGATTTTGTTATTAAATAACTATGAGCCTAAGCCTCGACATTTTATTCCTGATTTACAGAAAAATTTATGGAGAAATGGATGATTATTAATAGCCAATGTTACATAGTAAGAAAAGGGTAGGTGTAGAATTTGACTCAGTCTAATTCATGAATCCCTGAAAGACTGTGTTCCACTGACTCATAAGTAAAGCTAGGTTTGAGGAATAAGTCCAAAGATTTGCAGCCTGGTTTGGATGTCTGTTTCTGAGCATAAGGCTAAACTCTTATCTTAATTGTAAAAAATCATCTGCTTCGATCCAGAGTGCTTCTCGTTCTTAAGCAACCAAATACTAGTACATCTTAGAGGAAGCAGTTAATTATCCCTGTCATAGGAAGAACCTAAATGTTCCCTCCAGAAAAAAATAAAAGATTAAAATAAAAACAAAAATAGTGTGACGAAATGCTCCGGGGTGTATATGTTTTGCTCTCATCTACCTTCCTATCATCTCTTTACAATGGGGTGCATGCACCCTAGGGTCTCACCATACTAGACAAGTGTCAACTGCTGTATTACATGGCCAGCTCCTCCCAAGGTATTGGTCATAGCTTACCTAAAATGATGCACTGGTGTTCCTCAACGTTGAGTCTGTGTCTTCTTTTTCTGTTTCCTGATAGAAGCTTGAAGTTTCTGTTAAATAGATCACATAGAGACCACTCTGTGAGGTATTATCTCCTCTCTGCAGTGACTGTTACCTATTCACTTTTTTTCTTTTACATAACTCTTTTTGTTTGTTTGTTTTCTGAGGTACAGTCTCCCTCTAGTCCAGGCTGACCTGGAATTCACTATGTAGTCTCAGGCTGGACTCGAAATTACAGTGATCCTCCTACCTTTACCTCCTGAATGCTGGGATTAAAGACATGAGCCACCACTCTTTGCTCTACAACACTTTAAAAAATATTAATTAGAGGGAGAAGAGAGAGAGAGAGAGAGAGAGAATGAGAATGGATGAGTAGGCCAGCCTCCTGCCATGTACATGTGTAAAGGAATTTCAGATGCATGTGCCACCTTTACCTCTTGCTTTTTGTATCTGGTTTTATGTAGGTACAGGGAAACTGAACCCAGGCCGTCAGGCTTTGTGATCAACTGGCTTTAAACTCTGAGCCATCTCTCAAGCCCCACACAGTGTTTTACATACACATGTGTAAGCATATGTGCAAAGCATGAACACCATCATTTGATTGCCTGGGAAGGCAGGAATGTATTATCCAGAGGGTCATGAAGACAGTTTTTACATGGAAGAAAACTGTTAGTGAAAACAGAAATAATTGATGAGCCCAGGGGCCCACAGATTTTTCTATATTTGCTCTTTCAGTTTTTCCAGACCCCAGGGTTTGTCTGACCACAACCCCATCATTGTAACAAGAAAGCAGCCATAGGCAGTAAGTGTATTGCTATCCTCCAACAAACCTTTATTTGCAAAAATCAATACTGAGTGGATTTGTCCCAGGAGTTATAACTTATGAATCCTTGCTCTCTCTATAAAGGAAAAACCTTTAAATCCTGGGGAAATAAAATGAGCCTACCTAATACAAAAAAAAATTCAGCCTTTTGATCTTATTTTCATCACAAGAAGTATGGATACTTGATTGTAAAATATCCCCATGTGCTGATGAGATCATGCTGCAAGCAATGGGAGAATAAAGGGTGATGTCTGAAACAAAGATGGAATCTGAAAAGTAGAACCTCAGGAACAGGCATCCTATACAAAAACACCAGCTGATGATCTTCCCTCTAATTGAGACAGGTAGATGGCCACATGGGGGGATTTTGTTGGTACTGAATTTCATGTTTATTACATGTACTTTCTAAGACAACTGAGCTCATGGCGATAATATAGCTTTTTCAAAAGTTTAATTTCTGTTCAAATACTTGTGATTTGAATAACTGCTTTACATTTCAAATAGTCACAAACTTATGGAAAAAAGAGGAGGGTAAGACCAACTGTAACTGCATTTAAAAAAAATTGTAGTGGATTGCTATAAGAAAGTGTGAGTATAAGAGTTTATGTTTTATATGTCAAGTTCTCCCACTAGATTATTGACATTTTATGAGCAGGAATCATGCCTAGTTCAGTGTGTGTGTTTGTGCACATGTGCAGTGCATACATGATTCTCACTTCTTGTAACTGTTTAAGACAGAGTAGTTAAATATTTTTGGAGGTGAATACGTAAAGTTATCATGTTGCTGAATAATATTTGATGTGATATTGGACCATTCTTATGAGCACATTTAAAACATGATTTTGTAAGCAAATCAAACTTTTTTTTTCCAGGAAGGTAAGTGTTAATCAAAATCAAGGGCTATGAGAAATAATGCCAAGTAAACAGAATGTTCATGTCTATGGTAGTTTTAGGAGAAATATCAATATGAAACATAATATATTCTAGCCAAAAATGTTATAGTGATTTATTTAAATATCTGTTCATTAACATGGCCTATTACCTGAGAAAAACAATGCATATATATGTTTTTTTTTTAATATTTGTATTTACTTGAGAGAGAGGGAGATTGTGAGCATGGTGTGCCAGAGCCTCCTGCCACCACTAATGACCTCTGGATGCATATTCCACATTGAGCATCTGGCTTTACATGGGAATGGGGAATCAATCCCAGGCCATCAGGCTTTGTAACCAAGCACCTTTAACTGCTGAGCCATCTCTCCCAGCCTGTATGTATGTTTTTAAAGCTTTCTCATCCATATTAGAAGGGAAGCTAAGTTCTTTCTTCTGTACACAGCATTCTTAGAACAATTAATATTCTTTCCTCCATAGAAGGATACATTTGTAGGTTATGTAAATTTATATCATTCATAAAGCACTGGGCCAAAAACTGAATTTTTACTGTGTAAATTTTCAATTTAAAAAAAAACTACTTTCTTCGGAATGCAAGTTTAAAAAAAAGGCAACCAAAACCTCAAAAAGATATCTCCTTTTTAGTCCTCTAATTGCTTTAAAAAAATTCATATGAACATACTGTTTTCAAATTTAGGCCATAAAAAATGTTCTCATGCTGAGGTTTTCTTTGCCAATTTTCAGCTGAGGAGAAGTTTTATAGCTGAAAAAAACACAAAAATAGATTATTTTAAATGAAAATTCTTACACAGCCTTAGTGAGAACTGTTGTTACTATTTAGGAATGAAGGTGACTTTTCATTATGTAGGCGTCACAGACATGACTTGATCTTGTTTAAAGGACTGAACTTTATCTCATGTTAGCTTTGCCCCATCAGTTTAACATGTAAAGACTTAAGGAATATAAAATTTTATGAGTTATATAAAGTTTTGAAATCTTGAAATGTGTTTTTATTCAAATATCATTTCTATTCAAAAGTTTGTCTCATCTAGTTATGTTGGGTTCTGTATCTCTTGAATTGATTTAGAATTTAACTGCAGGAATGGTTGTAAATACACGGTAGAGGTCAGATTTGTTGCAGTCAAGTTGATCATCGCTAGAGATCTTTGCAAAACTGAAAAATTTCCTTTAAAAGCCATTGTCCTCACACGTTTATCCTATGGACCAAAAGGTCAGTTATCCATTGGGGAAATCCATTCAGGTCAGATCAGGGTGGTGATCTCCTGAGCTTTGGTCGGCTCTCACCTCTGTGATGAGGTTGTTATACCACTGGAATGAAAAGTGTCACTTTGAAAGTAAATAGCTAGTGGCACTTACTTTCACCTGAGGTCAACTTTCAATTGGAGAAGAGAGAGAAAGGTGTCAGTGATGAAACTTTGGTAGCAAAGGACATGCAATGCTGAGGACAGAAGGAAGTGGACACCAGCTGGGACAGTTTTGCTCTTCTGCATGGATCAAAACAAAGTTGAAGGACTAGAGAGATGGCTCAGCGGTTAAGGCACTTGCCTCTAGTGCCTAAGGCCCTGGATTCAATTCCCCAGGACCCACATAAGCCAGACCCACAAGGTGGTAGCCCTGGTTCTCTCTCTCTCTCTCTCTCTCTCTCTCTCTCTCTCTCTCTCTCTCTCTCTCTCTCTCTCTCTGCTTGAAAATGAATAAACAAAATAATAAAAAAAACAAAGTTGAAGATTCACTCTCATCACAAAAGAAAGGCCCAAAGAATTCATATGTGCCAATTTGGTTGAGTTGTCTCCAGAGGGGGAAAAATTCCAAACAGTAACGTAGATATATATATATATATAGATATAGATATAGATAGATAGATAGATATAAACAAAACCTTACAGAAAACCATTTTATTAATATAGAAAAGTTTGTATTCATCTTCTACATTTTATTCTGGAAGATAATTCATATTGAGAGACAAAGAGCCTTGCTCTTTCTGGGACATTTCTGTGTTCTTGATCCAACAGAAAGACAATAAATTAAGATTTGGCAGAAAATATACCATTTAAACTCTTGATAAGTATATACTCTGACAGAAGTGCCCCATAAGGAAAACCAAATAGTGTGCTAGAGGACAGCACTCAAGGGAAATAAAAATTAAGCAAATGAGTGAAAGATGAATAACTGTTCCTTGAGGCAGGTGCATGCATTAGGAACGGAACATTGTTTAACTACATCCTGAAATCCTTTACATTTATTTCCTCAATTGAATGAGGTTTTCTAACATCTGTGTCTGGAACTAATTCTGATAACCTTGACATTCAAAATAGCGATAAAGGATTGATAGCTATTTTAAAATGTTTCGGTATGGCAAGAGAAATGCTCTAATATTGATAAATAAAGTAACCTGACAGCTGTGTTGAATTCCAAATGGACTTTTTGAGCTGCGTCGCAAGGTAAAAAGATGCGAGGTTTATTTTCAAGATGTGAAACATATTGGGAAAAGCCAAGGTCAATGCTGAAGCATGACTCAATGCAAAACACTTTCAATCTTAATGAAAATCTCTTTCAATAAGAAATTGGTGGCTGAGGAGCAGTGCCATCGTTAGAAGTTTAACATTCTTTTGGGGTGTTAAAAGACCAAGTTCCAGAAAACTAAATTACATCAAGAACTAGCTTAAAATATATATATATATATATATATATATATATATATATATATATATATATATATATATATATTCTAGAGTTTTCAAACTAATGCTTGAATTCTGATTATAAGACCTGAGTTCTGACATGAGTGATCAACCAGTTTAGTGTCTACAACTGTTAAGATTTAAGAACTTGTGAAAGTTATGTTTGGCCACTGAAAATGCCTCTTCAGGAATAAGTTTATAAAAGGTGCCTTTGGCAAATCTGTTTAGGATTCTTTATAGATAACTAAAAACTTTAGGTTTCTTACTCTTTTTGAAGTCGTTTCTTACCAACTTCACATAAGCTTCTCTAGTGAAATTTATTTTGTTTCATAAAATGGCAACATGTTTTGCATTGGTTTTATATTGACTTAGATGTATGTAAATTCTCATGCCAGAATTGAGCAAGAATACCACATAAATGGGAGGAGAAGTCCTAAGCCTAAATGAGAGCCTATACTCAATCATAGATCATGTATGGACCGTCCCTCTGGATGAGCTCAGACAGGCCCCCAGCCATTTGCTATTACTCACTTTTGTAATGGATGAACTTTTTTCAAACACTCCCTAGGGAAAAGTCTCATGTGGGTTGATTTTTCTGTTTTCCCAACAAGAAATTCATTTGCCATGAAAAGAACTGTTTGATTAATCAAAGGTGTAACAAATAGAAAATATTAACCAAAGTTTATGGAGTTGTTTATATCCAATACTTAGACTAATCTATTTTCCACTGTCCTATAACACATATACTGTTAGGCCATGGCATATTTGTGGATTTCTTGCCCAAGCTAGACTGAACATTCCTTGATGACATGTGTTTACAACTCTCTGCATCCACAGCCCCTAATTTCATGCCCCACACCTACCAGTTCATCTCGAAATGACAAAGTTTTGAAATTTTTGATTGATTTGTCATGTGTCCTCAGGGAAACAGGTACTATTCTGTTAAGAACTTCTTTATATTGAAAAAAAAATAGTTTGGCTTTAGGAAAGAAAAAAATAGCTTTTAAATTTATTTACCATTAAATTTCCTGGATGTCTTCATATAGAAAAAATAGACTGAGACATTTATTACCAGATATACACAGTAAATTAATTAAGAGATCATTGAGAGGAATGATTAGCCAAAATTTTTACTTGATTCGAAAAGTGACACCCAAATCTACACTCTACTCAAGCTCACAT
This sequence comes from Zapus hudsonius, assembly GCA_004024765.1. Taxonomy (NCBI): domain Eukaryota; kingdom Metazoa; phylum Chordata; class Mammalia; order Rodentia; family Dipodidae; genus Zapus; species Zapus hudsonius. The sequence continues at coordinate 5,151 of PVHP010003154.1, read as the reverse complement.
TTTAGAAATGACTGGAACCGAGGTTTTGTAGGCTATGTTGAAAGATGTGACTGATAGACACCCAGAGGAATGTTGATCAAGGCTTGGGGAACATTTAGGGAACATTTTGGACTCATTTCCAAGTTGATCTCTTCTTGTGGTCTACAGCATGGAGTGGAAATTCTAGAAAGGTCTACATTCAGAAAGCATATCAAGGCACCCAGCTTTCCTAGCTTCTGTTTCCTAAGTGATTCAAGAAGCTGTGGAAGGAAATGCATCTAAGTTTGGTGGTCACTACTTTATGAAAAGCAGACAGCCTTTGGCTTGTCCTCAAGCAGGACTGCACAGGACTAAATGCTATTTGAAGACTCTACTGGAGCCAGGTTGGTTGAGCAAAACAAAGAAAAACCTTGAGCTTACCACACTAGGGACCCCTTACTCTACCACGAAATGCACATTAGATACATTAGCTAATGGTCAGACTAAGTCTACTTTACAGGCAGCATGAAGAATTTTTATGTCAGTGCTATGAAGAATGAAGGAATTCTTCCCATGATTATTCAAGTCCCATGATTATCAGTACATGTTTAATCTTCAAAATGATGTTTATTCTAAAAAGAAGGATATTGCTATATGTTAATTCCATTTTGTTTATATGTGATACTTCCTGTTTGGTCTTCAAAATGAAAAACTCATTCAATATTCCTGTTGGAAACTTGGGATCACTTCTTATTTTGATGCATGCAGTAATTTCTCCATGAAATTAAATGCTAATTAGGGTGTGTTTGTTTAAAATAAATAAATAGGTTAGGGTAGACGTTACCATTCAAGAGAAAGTAATGCGTTTTATCTCAAGAATATAAATTATTAGCATTTTTCCCTAGGAATCAAGTATAAAAATTATTGGGATAAGAACTTATTTCCAATAGGCTGGCTAAGCCCCTCTCCCCATACCCCTCCTGGAATGACAATAAAGTTCAGAGACTTTAGCAAGGCATTAGGATTCACCGCCTATGTCCAAGCTTCACCCTTGGGCCAGACCTATAGTAGTTATAAGGAATTGATTTATGTGTTGTAATAAATGTTGCTTCTCAATCTGTTTGCTTGTTCAATAGTCGAGGTCCCAAAAGAAAAGGTCTATCTCAAATTAGGACTGGCATGTATTATCTGTCAACTTTATATAGTGCTGTAAAAGTCATTCAGCTAACAGTAATATTAGGAGAATGTTTTATGGATTTCTGTACTGTGTGAAGCCTTGTCAGGGTGAGGAGTCTATGGATCTGTAAGGCTCTGAGGTCCTGGATAAAGTTGCTTGTAGATGAGTCGTAGCCGTGTGTCTCAGTAAATGAACATCTGGCTCCCATATTGATTCCATCTGTGAAAATGAGATCAGCCCATATAATGACCAGAATCAATCAGGCTGCAGCCGAGGAGTTACATAGACTGCTCTTGATTTGTTAGACAACCAGAATTACCAGCACCTTGCATAATTTGGCACCAATTGACAAAGATTAGGCTGTTTGGGGGCCCTGGATGGTTATTAATTTGAAACCCCCCTTCAATATTTTGCAGAGTAGTATCAGCTGCAACTTATTTGTCCCAGCCATCTCCTTTTCAAAGGAGCTCTAATTGTCTTCGACAAACAAGTGAGCTTGTGGCCTGTTCGCTTGCACAGGAAGACATGGGTTCTTTGATCCAGACAATATTATTTAGCTCAACCTTGGAGCTATTTACTGAGGAGATTTATTTGAAGACAGACAGTAGTAGAACAGTTCTCTGTGAACAGAAATGAGCACAGCTTCTTCTACATCTTTTTCACTCAAGTTTCTGCTACTTACTAAAAGGGAGGTGAAATGAAGCATTGTTCTATTATCTGGAGTTATTCACTTTTATTTTACATATAAGTACACACATTTGAAAACTGAGAAATAGACTTGCACCTGATTGCTTTCTTCACATACATTTACCAGATTGAACTCAGAAAATGACCAAAAGCCATTTTATTTTTATAAAAAATCATAAATGTTGTAAGATTATAAAACAGATCTTGATTATAATTTTACACATGTGTTTTAGTCATTATTTACCATGTATGAACAGCAGATATTTGATACAGTACTTGCCATAATCATCAAATTGATTTTTACTGTAAAATAAATTTAAAGATACAGACTCATTTACTTTGAGTTTAGGAAATTGCATTAAGTGGGTAACTATCTAAACCAATATTTAATTTTTCCTCCAATTAAATAAGAGTCTTTAGAAAATTCTCTCTAAATGCTTGATATATAATGGACCACATAATGTAATAGTAGCAATACCAGGGCTATTCTGTAAATATATCTTTATAATATAATGATATAATATGCATTCCATTAAGACTATTTGATTTCTACTAAGCACAGTAAAAAAAAAAAATGATGAGTTCCCAAAATAGATCCCTGAAATATTTTTAGTCCTAAATTATGACAGTGAATAATTCTGTTGCATTCAACTCAGAAAGTAATTGGCTCTAGGCCCTTGATCACAGTACATGAGATGTCATCATTCTCTTTCATTCCCTTCCACATTTTCCTACACATGTTTTCCCTGTAAGTGTATGTATTGTAATTAAGATGCATTTCCTTGAAAAAAATCACTCAGGGTTTTAATATTATCTATGATTGACGATGAGGTCATTAACACCATTTATAATGGTGTCACTTTTCCATGCCTTCTATGTGACTCTTAGAATGCTGTAAGTGATATCATGCAGATGTTTATATTCACCAACAAGACAAACTTCTGTCATGGGGGGGGGGAATTCAACAACTATTTAGAGGAATCATAATTTAGTAAATGTTTTCATTTCTAAGATACATTTTCAAGTTGTAATCATTGACAGATTTCACAGGTGGTTTGTGCTTTAAAGGTCTTTGCTTACCCATAAATATAACTTTTTGAACTGGGAAATAATTTTATGGAAAACATTTTCAAATGGCAGACACATATACTATTTTATTTTTAATCAGGACATTTTTAAGTCCAAAAAATCACCAAGTCTGTGACTCCTATTCTTTCAGAATTTATAAATGACCTTCAGAAGGATTATATAGTATGGTTTTAAAAAGTTCATGAGTTTTTGCCAAATGTTTTACAAGTTAACTTTGCAAGAATTAAGACTAAAGGCATCGGAACTGGGTTCATTCCTCTGGGAGGCAGATAGAAAATTTATTTGTAAAAGTAAAAGATTTAAAGAAGATTTAGAGAATGAATGCTCCATATATTGATGGACTTTCAAATGTCAGATCATTAAATGACAGAGTCACATCTAACACCAATTATAGAAGACCCACTATCAAGGTGTTGTCACAAAGTTGACAGTTTAGAAAAATGGCAGTGTGCGGTGGATGCACACATGAAAACAATTTCAGCACACATGGGTTTTCCAGTCTTTTATGACTAGCCTCAGGTAGGAATTCTTGCATATTAAAAATACTACCACCATGATTTCAAAGTCAGGCCAAGTCGTGTTACTGGAATGTGTGATAATTTACCATCCTGTCTACACCGTAACTGAAACCATGTTAACAGTGAACGTACTTAAGCATGGTTTTGGTTATATTTCAACATGGTGTGGACAGCTTTATATTTCACAAGACACTTCTTTGTCTTTTTGTATATTGGCTAATTTGGTATAATTCTGTCATTTAAACCATCCGTAAGTGCTAATTGATCATGACAGTAACATTCAGTGAATTTTACAGATGCCCTGAGAAGGTCTGTCTTCTATTTCTGTTTTATTTACACAAGAATGTTTGTTTGGTATGGTGAGACATAGTTTTGCCAGAATGGATGTCTGCATGACTATGTGGACATATATTCTATGTCTTATAAAAATGCCAAACTAAGCTTCACACAGGACTGTTATGTGTGAAAAGAAAATGTAAACTTCTGGTGGACTTGCAATAGAGATTTTCTTATACCTGAAGAAAAGTTCTCAGATTCAGTTTATTTCAACTTTTTTTTTATTTCAGATGTAACTTCTATCTATCTTAACTATAGTTACAGAATGAATTCCTGTTGTAAGAGGTCATGTATTTTCAAAAGCAACAGTTTTGGGAGAATTTCAGAACAAATGTACCTGACTGATTATGATTTTGTAGAACTCAGTGCTACAAGTATACCTCACAATCACATGGGATGCACTATGCTAAGTAATATATTTCCCTCCCTCAACAAAGTCTTTTAGCCTGTCTACTCTTCCTTTTGATTTTTCAAATGTCTGTTTAAAGGTATAGAGGGAGATAGTGACCAAGTTTTAATGTGCTCATTAGAACAATGTCTGATATTAACAAAAACACCAACAACCAAAAATTAGTTTTCAGTGCAGAAGAGTCTTAAATCCTCTGAAATAACTGGGTGTTATATTTAGGAAGAACCACTGTTTTTTTACCTTAATTTCTGAATGATTCTTTCTTTCAGTGATGCAAAAATGAATGTAGAAAATGGTATGTATATGAGTCCCTCCAGCACACTAATGCTTTGGGGGCTGATTGTATTTAGATTGGTCCTGGTAATACATCTTCCTTCCAAGAGGTTAAATATATGACTGATCCTCAGTAGTCTAGGTAGGGTATTACATGTTTCTCAAGTTGAAACAGTGTCATGGAGTTGAATCCATAGCACTTGGGGACCAATTCAAAGGAAGTGAGATGACTTAGGAGCATAAGGAGAAGATGAGGAAGCAGGACCATACTTAGAGTGGAAAAGTAATATGCCTATTTCTGTTGTGTAGTCCAGTGGTTCAGAGTCCCGATGCTGCCCTTGGAAACCCATATTGTGTGTAACAGTAAGTGTACAGTTAATTTTCCCCATTCACAACAACACCAGGTAAGGGGAAAACGTGATTTTTGATGCTGTAATAAATTGGTGGTACAAATGACAGCATGACCATATGAAGAAAGGAATGTTCACACTTTTCTGTCAGTCCAGAAATAACTCGGGAATTGATCAAGAAGATGCCTACATGCATATTGTGTTCAGATTTGCATTCTCAATACTAGGGTTCACTTTTGTCTCTTTACAAGTTATTTTTAACTTTTTTTCATTTTGTTAACCTTAATTTTATATTCTTTTAGAACTGAAGAAATCTTTTAAAACTCTGATGGAGCTACCTAGCTCTTAACTGAA
>PVHP010003153.1:49036-81538 GCA_004024765.1 Zapus hudsonius | reverse complement strand
TTGCTTTGCTGGACTGCTTATATAGGGACAGCACTGGTCTGTTTGTTCCACCCAGAGTCAGGACAAGAGTAGGCTTAGAAAAGGAATGTTGATCATGAGATCTAGACCAGAGTGATGGAAACTGAGGCCTGGCCACAGGCAGAATCACAGGGAAGCCACCCCATAATAGTCATCACCCCCTCAACATAGTCGTCAACCCTCCCCCACTATTTAATCAAACTCTAACAAGGATGAGATACTATGGACCAATGTGTGCTAGAAGAAACAAAGATTTGGCTCTTCTGGTTGTGAGTATTACTAAAAGAACTCTGGACCAGGAGGCAAGAGGCTTGGCTTCAGAGTTGATCTTCTGCTGGCCAGCTGTGAGGGGCTGGACAAGGTGACACATCTTTGTTTTCCCATGTGTGAAATGAGGCTGACCTGCTATTTGCCTATTCTCAAAAAATTTATTTTGTTTTTTCTTTTTTGGTACTGAGAATTAAACTTGCCTTGTATGTGCTAGGCAAGCATTCTACCACTGAGCCATCCCCCAGTTTGCTTTTTGTTTATTCACTTATTTTTTTATTTTTTGGTTTTTTTAAGGTAGGTTCTCACTTTATCCCAGGCTGACCCGGAACTCACTCTGTAGTCCCAGGCTGGCCTTGAACTCATGGTGATCCTTAATCCTCCCACGTCTGCCTCCTGAGTGCTGGGAGGTGTGTGCCAGCACACCTGGTCTCATTTACTTTTTTTGAGACAGGGTCTCACTGAGTTGTTCAGGCAGGCCTTGAACTGGTGATCTTCCTGCCTCAGCCTAACTAAGTGAAATTAGAAGCCTGGCTTATTTTAAAGTCAGGATCTCATTGTGCTGCCTAGGTTGGCCTTAACCTCACAATCCTTCTTCTGCTTCCCGAGTATTGGAATTACACATGTACATTATCCCCTTCAGTCCTCATGGAATTTCTGTGAGGCTGAATTGAGATGGCTGTAATGACGACTACAGTCACTGTCCTTGCTCTAGCTGGATCCAGCCTCAGCATCTGGCCCTGGCAAAGGATGGTGCAATGAAAGACTTTAGTCACTCTTCTATATCAAGGCTGGTCTCTGGAAAGGACATGAGCAATGGAAGATAGTGCCTAGCCTTTGCATGCCTCTGTCCCATGTGGGGACTGTAGCAGGATCCTGGAGTTGGAGCTCTGCATCCCATTTACTGTGAGTCAGCCAATTTGCCCTGTGCTCTGTTCAGCCTCTCTGGGCCCTGTGAGGCTCTAAGATTCAGCTTGAGTGCAGGGAACTGGATCAGCTCTAGTATTGGAGAAGGAGGCAAATGGGAGAAAAGCATGCCTTCTAACAGATTGTTTCCATATAAGCAATGCTCATCAGCCCATAATTGTGCCAAGCTCTGTGCCAGGCTCTGTGCCATAAACAACACACACCTGGCTTTCTGGGGGTTACAGGAGGGACAAGCATAAAATAAATGTTCACATAAATGCAGAGTAGGAAGGAAAAAAAATGGAGAGCTATTGAGAAGGGTCTAACCAGCCTGGGGAGTTGACGCTCAGTAGCTTCCCATCAAAAAGAACTCACTCTGTATCCCAGGCTGGCCTCAAACTCATGGTCTCAGCCTCCCAAGGCATGCACCACCACACCTGGCATCCCCCAGACCTGTATTTTAAATCTTGGTTACCATTCCACTATCAATGGATATTTTGGCTGTGTCTAAATGAGGTACTACTATGAATAATGCTAGACTGAGCATAGTGCACATAAAGCTTTTAAGCACCTGGTATTCCTTTAGGATGATGAGAGGTGGAAATGCTGCTTTAGTGGGTGTCGGGTGTCTAATGCCTGATCTCCCACCAGCAATATGGGAACCCTTTGGTTTGTTTCCCCTTAATTCTGGGAGTGGAATCCAGGCCCTAGAACATTGAAAGCAAGCACCCTTCTGAACCACACCCCCAGCCTGGCTTGAGAACTCTTCAGTCTCACTGTACTCTTGCCAACATGACTTTCTTTGCTCAAAGCTTTGCTATTTGATGGAGGACAACAATGCTCTTTTGTGTCTTTTAGTTTATTAAAGATGACTCTAACTTTAACTAGCAGAAGTTAGGGCTGGGCAGTTGGAGAAAGGCACATTGAGAACTTTGAGAACAAATTGGCATGACTCCGCCCAGGGCTGGCACAGTGCCTCCTGAGGCAGCTCTCTGGAAGAGTCTGGAATTTTTAACTGAATTTCAAAGGGCTGCCTTGTGTTGCTGGAAACTTTCCTGCAATCTTGTTCCAGCAGAACAGCCATGGCCCAGGAAATAGCCACCTGGGGAAAGTAGCTGCTGAGACCCCGATTCTCTTTGCCCCAGGTGAGGGCCCTTCTCAGCTCTCAGCCATCATTCATGCTGTTCTCCTGAAGGAACAATGCCCACCTGTTAAAGTTTCCTAGAGTGAGGGAGGGGGAGGGAGGAGAAAAGAAGGAAAGAGTCTACTTCTGGCTCCAAGAAAAGTGGGATATACTAATGTGACTTTGGCATAAAATCCTTTCGTAGGGCTGGAGAGATTGCTCAGCAGTTAAGGCACTTGCCTGCAAATCTTAACTGGGTTTGATTCTCTAGCAAAGCCAGATGCACAAAGTGGTACTTGTATCTGGAGTTTGTAATGGCTAGAGGCCCTGGTGTACCTATTCTTTTTTCTCTCTCTCCTTGAAAATAAATAAATAAAATACTTAAAAATTCTTTTCAATAGTAGGACTTCATAGTCTGGTGTGGTAATACCAACACTCCGTAGGCCAAGGCAGGAGGATTGCTATGAGGTTTTTTTTTTTTTTTTTTTTTTTTTTCTGAGGCAGGGTCTTCCTCTAGCTCAGGCTGACTTGGAATTTACTCTGTAGCCCCAGGCTGACTTTGAACTCACAGTGATACTCTTACCTCAGCCTCCCAAGTGCTAGGCTGAAAGGCTGTGCCACTCATACCTGGTTCCATTGCTTGTTATGGTGAATTTATTATTTCCAGTGTATATAGATCTGACAAATTTATTTATCCTTTCATCAGTTGATGGACAGTTGACTTAACTTCCACTTTGGGACAATTGTGAATGTTGCTGTTATGAACATTTATGTACTACTGAATAAACACATGCTTTCTTGAATACATGCTTCCCAGACTCTGGGAAGTCTTTGGTTAATTTTCTGAGTTCTGAAATAGTTGATTCTGGCAATCCGGGATAGCATTTTCATTGTCTGCTTGAGCAGGATCTTCAGAGGTTCTTTTCCTGATATTTTGCTGATGTCACTTTGAATCAGCTCATGGTATGTTCTCTGTTAATATTTGAAGAATCAATATGAATAAACTTTCAGGGGAAGTAACCCTGAGTTTTGTCTTTCAGATTATTACTGTGGTTGATGACATCATTTGCCTCTGTTTTTTGATAATTTATTGGTTCTAGATTAGGCACGAGTAGCTCATGTCTATAATCTCAGAACTTGGGAGCAAAAAGAATCAGGAGTTTAAGGACAGCCTGGGCTACATGAGATTCCATCTCAAGAAAAAAAAATTCAGCATAAATAAATGTACTGTTTTTGAAAGGTCACGTGCTGAATGAGCTACGGGGCCCAGCAAGCACAGTAGAGTCTTAGTCAGCTGCTGGACAGGGTTGGGAGCAGTGGTATCATGTTTTCTGGGGAAATTAAGGGGTTCTCAAGGAGCAAGCTATTGGGTGGGGGATGACTGTGAGGTGCTGGGAGACCTCATTTGTGGGGTGCAGCTGGTGTGTGTCCTGGTTGACACTGGAACCTCCCCATCTCTATCTTTATGATAACACAGCAGCCATGAATGTGGCCCAGGTCCAGCGGGAGCATCCATGGAGAAATGGCCCTCAGCTCAGCACGATCTCTATACAGGGTTGCAAGACGCCAGTCTGTAGCTAGTGATCCCCACATCCTACAGGGCAAAGTCAGGAAGATTCCAGAAAGCATTTGCACAACATGTGCAATGATGCTCTCTCACAAACGTGTTTCAGCTGGCCAGGTCATTGGGTCTTCAGATCTGGTCCTCCTTCATTCCAGATCTCTGAAAGAATGGCTGTGCCACCCACTGAGCTGGGAAGCAGAAACCTCAGCATTCCCCAGTCTCTTTTCCTCTGCAATCAGTCGATCAATCAAGCAACTCACTCACTCACTCACTCACTCACTCACTCACTCACTCACTCACTCACCAGGTCTTGTCCAAGACAACCTCAAGATCTCTTCAGAGTCTAGGTCCTTCCTCCAGCTTCCTCTTGCTGTGCAGACTCCCACCTTCATTTCTTGTTTTGGCTCCTCTTATGGTTCGAATCTGTTCAGTGACAATCTAACTGCATCTAACTGATCATGTTAGCACCTGTTGAAATATTTATCTCTGGATAAAGTACAGACCCCACCCCACCCTGGCTCACTGTTCTCCCAAAACTCTGGATTCCAGTCTCATGTCATTTCACTCTGCCTTTGTTCATGTCTGTCTTTCTAACCGTCTTCTCTTTTCTGATTTGGCTCCTTCCTTCCCTCCCTTCTCTTTTTCTTTCGTTCTGAGTAATTTTGGTTTTATTAAAGAAATTGATTGGAGGATTGGGGATATAGACAATGGTACAGTGCTTGCTCCTCTAGAATGCTTAAGGCTCTGAGTTCAATTCCCAGTCTTTCCTTTTCTCTCCCTCCCTCCCTCCTTCCCTCCCTCCCTTCTTCTCTCTCTCTCTTACATTGGTGGGAAAATAAAGTTGCCATATATACTCGCCTACCACAGCTTCCCCTGTCATTTACATCTTGTATCAGTGTAAGTCTGTTACAGTTTGTGATAGCTAAGTTTTGTTGTCAACTTGACCTTTTTAGTCATCTTGGGTGGGTCTCTGAGGTTGTTTACAGGAAGGCAGCCCTCTCAGTAGGGGGCAGGATGTAAGGAAGCTCAGGAAAATTAGAAACAAACTTTCCTTCCTGGAAGGACTGTGCAGGAGGGAAATTCCAGAGACTCAGGGAATAAACAAGCCTTGGACCTGTGAAAGGGGACCACAGCCTCTTTCACCATTATGGAACTTCCCCTGAATCCGAGGCTTCAATAAACCCTTTCCTCCCATAAACTGAGCCTGGTTTGGGGATTCATCCTAGTGGCGTGTGGCTGACTGACACAGTTGATGAACCAGTGCTGGGACACTGTTGTGAAGCCCATAATTATAGGTAGGGTTCATTCCTGGTGTGCATTCTATGGGTTTTGACAAACGTTTGATGACTTGTTCTCCTTTTTACTGTCTCATGCAGAATAGTTTCAATGCATTAGAAAATGCTCTCTGTTTATTCCTCCCCAACTTCTCCCTCATCCTGTAGCAATGACTTCAAAACTATCCATTCAGGGTAGATTTACTCTATTATAGATGTAGGTGTTACCTCCTTCTGGAAGCTCTCTTCTTGGTGCCAAGAATAGTCTTTCCTTTCTTCTCTCCCTCCCTCTTTCCCTACTTTCATAAACCAATTCTACTGCATAGATTTTTTGTTTGTTTGTTTGTTTTCGAGGTAGGGTCTTGCTGTAGCCCAGGCTGACTTAGAACTCACTATGTAGTCTTAGGCTGGCCTGGAACTCACATTGATCCTCCTACCTGTGCCTCCCAAGTACTGGCATTAAAGGTGTGCAACACCATACCTGGCTCTATTGCATAGATTTTAATTTACAGATGAAGGAACAGAGAGGCTGGCTTCTTCCAGTGACTTTTCCAAAGCCATACAGCTAGCAATCTTGGGGTCAGATTTGAACACAGGTGTCTCTAAGAAGGCTCTTAGAAGTCTGTATGCCTCTAAGCCTGCCCGGAGCCCCTTTAGTCTTTGACCCTGTTTGCTGATGTTCCCTCTAGAATGAGGAACTGAAGTCAGAGTCTGTTTTCAATTCATGTCTGGGTCTTTTAGAGCCTAGCCCAGGATCTGAAACAGCAGGACCTAACGGTAAATGTGAATGGATTGAAAAGAACAAAACAAAACAAAACAACAACCATGTTTGGGGGGATATTGATGAATACTAGCTGGAAGATGTCTCTGGATTGGGTGCAGGAAAAGGAGTCCAGTCCATACACTCCAGCAACCTCTCTGGGGTGAATTTGTTAATTCCAGTGACAATTATCTGGAGTACAGTGTGCGCACCTTCCATCCCCCACACCCAGGACTCTTCCAGGAGGAAATGGCTCCTTTCATCCCAGCCTAAAGAGGCCTGGAGAGGCCCACCTTTCTGCTAGGCTCCTTGGAGAGCAGCCCAGCGTGCTCACGTGGGTGCTTGAGTGCAGCCCCTTCTCTGCTCAGAGCTCACCAGCAGAGCGCAGTTCTCCTTTCTGCTAATGCAATTTATATGTCTGAGCATGTACGGAGGATTTGTGAGCCTTCGAGGCAGTGGCTTTGGAAATTACCGTGGCAGGCTGGGGCTGCCCCACAGAGACCTGGGATTTTAGGAGACTTCAGGGGAATTATGCTTACAGGTGCTGAGCCTCTTTCTCAAAGAGAAGAAGACTCTCCACGCCCACTGCCCCAGAGACATCTCTCAGGGCCTTCCTAGGCTCTTGTTTCTTTTCTGTGTTTTGTTTTGAGACTGAGTCTTGCATGGAGTCTAGAATGCCCTCAAACTCACTGTCCTCCTGGCTCAGCCTCCCAAGTGCTGGCTCTTAGGTCCCTTTAAAACATAGCTAGTCTGATGGGCAATCAGAGTAATCACAAAATAAGAGAAGACAAATGACTGAAAGATGTTGTATTTTATTGACTCCAAAACATCATCTAGGGCTGGGGATGTAGCTTAGTGGTACAGTGCTTGCCCAGCATATGCAAGGCTCTGGGTTCAATCCCCAGCACCACAACAAACAAGCAAACACATCAATAGAGCTGGGCCTGGTGACTCAGCACACAGTTGGCCTGGTCTACATAGGGAGACCCTGTTTAGACAGACAGACAGACAGACAGACTGACTGACTGACTGACTGACTGACAGTGAATGAGGCTGGGGTTGTAGCTCAATGGTAGAGCATTTCGCTAGCTTCCATGAGGCCCTGAGTTTGATCTCCAGCCCTGCAAAAACCCAGAACTCCAAACCAACCAATGAAAGAAGATGGCATGAATTGAGTCCTCTGAGCAGACTACAGAATTAAGATGTTCTGACTTAGCCATGAGCATGAGGAAGAGCTAACACAGAATAATGTACCAGGATTTGCTGGTTTGGAAGATGAGGCCGGAATGAGAGCCATTTCCAGGCCTGGGTTTGGATCTAGACTTGGGCTCTCACCAGCTGAGAAGTGTCTGAAATCTCCGAGCCTCACTCCTACCCCAGAAAGTTGAGAGGAATAAGAAATGTACACCAGGAGACGATGCTTCACACTGAAGAGCTATGAGGCAAGCTACCTCTCCTGTCTAAGCCTCTTTACTGACGCCCTGGCATCTGCTGCGAATACTCGAGCTAGCTACCGTGCAGGACTGTCCTGAGGGACTCATTTACACAAGTGTCTGTTCCCAGTTAAGGGCTCAGGGATGAGCAGTTTCTGTCTTGGAATGTGTGTGTTTTTCTCTCCTTGCTGCACCTACTGCCTTAGTTCATATCCGGGGAGCATGGTGCCTTCTGTGGCTGCCTAGAAAAGGCTCTTTTTGAAGCCTCTTCTGACAGTGTCATTTTCTGCTTAGGAAGCCTCCTACGATTGCTGCATTAGTCAGGGTTCTCTGGGGGAACAGAACGGGCAGGAGGAATATATATTACAAAGGGGATTTAGTAGATTGCCTACAAGAGAAAAACCTGAATTTCTGACGCCTCCCACCTTTCTGGGCTCCCTTGCTCTCCTCTTAGGCAGGCCTCCCTCAGCGCTATCCGAGTTTCAAGCATCTATCTATCGTCCATGTTTCTTGTGTCTCATGATTGACCTTTTTCTCTCCCAAGATGAATATGGCGTTGATAGTGAATTGTGAAAAGGTTGGCGTCTTGATTTTTTTTTCTAACAAAGAATTCGAAGGAAAAACAAAATAGCAATTTTTTTTCCCTTCATGCCTTGAAATCTAGTGTGGGTTTATTTATTCACGGTTTCCTGTGAGCCATAGCCATGGAATGAGCAGGACATTCTATTTCTTTGTCATTTTCCTATATTGGGTTGCAGGCCTAGAAAATGATAGATGCCTAAAATTGATCAGGGTAATCGATGCTACGTGAAGTATTTACATGTGATGGATGTATCCTCTGCCAGATGTGAGTGCTGGCAAAGGCTTGCTGGTTTATAACCCCCCTGAGAGTCCATTTGTATCCGTGACTAATGTTTGTGCACAGCGCTGTTGCGGGGTTTCAGAAATGCCTATGTATTTGACATGACCACCTTTCTCCTTTCCTTCCCCATCCATCATGAGTCTTGCTGCTCTTTCCTACATAACAAAATCAGGGTTTTATCAATCTTCTTTCTCCTTGACCTCTGTGACATACAGGGGTGGTTTTGCATTTCCAACTGGCCTCCCCTTCCAATTCAGAGCTTACATGATGCTGGCACTCACTCACTCCTGAGAACCCCTGACTACTCATTCCTAAACTTACAATGGAAACTCACCCCTCAATCTGCCTTCGGATGGTCCTTGCAGCCTTCCTCTTCATGCTGCCCCCCACTCAAAGAAACACAGCTTCTTTCTATTGATTTGTTTTAACGGAATGCAGCCTGAGTAGGACTAGACCTCAACCAGACCAGATCTGGGGATCAGAGATTGGAACAAGGGTTACTGGCTATTGCTATTACCTGGGTTGTGGTTTGCTCGTGAAATGTCTCCAGTAGGCTTGTGGATTTGAACATTTTTTCCCCAGCTGGTGGTGCTGTTTTGGAAGGTTGTGGAACCTGAAGGAAGCCTGTCACTAGAGGCAGGACTTGTGTTTTCTTGCTGGGCTAGAGTGCCTGTCTGTTCTCTGCAGATGCCTTCTCATGCCCCATCCCCCAACATCATGACTTCCCTATGGGCTGCATTCGTTTGTATACTGTGAGCTCAAATAAACCCTTCTTTCATTAAGTTGCTTTTTTCAGGTGTCTTGTCACAGCAACGAGAAAAGTAACCAAAGGAGCCCATTTCTTCTTGTTCTGAGTGATGGCTTCATTCTCTCCAGCAGACAGCATTGTCTGCTTGGCGGGGAACACAGCCCCAGCCCCCAGCACTCCTCACTGCTCTCTCCCAGCGGCACTTGGACCAGTGATCTCCGCTGGGGAGCAGGGAGCTCTCATTGGCCAGCAGTGACACTGGACCAACTCTGTGGTCAAGGGCAGGGGAGGGGAGAGTGCTTCGCAGACAAGGCTGCGGCTCCCATCCCCATCCTGGTCAATTCCTGTTCCTTTCAGCTAAGTGCTCTGGGCCAACTCCTAGCCTCTCTTCAACTGTGTTCACAACCTGGTGGGGGAGCAAACACCCCAACAGATAGTTGCTATGGGGGGGGGCAGGGCACTGGAGCTAGCTCAGCCTGTTCCATCAGGGAAGCTTCCTGGAGGGGACAGCAAGGGTGAGCTAGGTGATCGGTTGGGGGAGGGGCCCTGCAGGTGAGCCTCCTGGGAAGGTGTGGCATTGCAGGCCTGGGTGAGGAGGGTGGGCAGGTTCAGAACTGCCCTGCTTGTGTCTGGTGCTTGTCCCTCCCTCTAGTTTCACACAGAAGGAGAATGAAATTCCTCTCAATCTCAAGGCCATTTTGAACCCCTCCTGGTGAAGCCATCACTATTTCCTGAGGGATTCCACAGCTTCTCGAAGCATTTCTGTCCTAGGCTTTCATGTTCCGCCTTGTTTTCAGCTATTTATTTACACATCTGAGAGCCTTTCCTGTATCCAAAGGCCTGGAATGCTGGGCGTAGGGTCTAAATGCCCTTCTCCCTCACACAGCAAGGCGCACCAGGTCCTTGTTTAGTGTTCAGAAAATAATTGAATTGTGATCACTTGGCTAATTGGACAGATTTAGTTCCCCTGGGCACAACTAGTGCAATGACGTTGGTTTCATCTAAATAGAGAGAAGTTTTAAAATTGCCCAGCTACATTTTCTCAACATATCCAATTATTATTTTTTTGGCAAAACAAAAAGAGCTTTATAGATTTTACTGATTATAAAGTTGATAAATATGCCTTCGGAAAATGTAAGTGATACATAAAAGCATAAAAAATAAATTTAAAATCACCCAAGATACTATCTCCCAGAGGCAGCCACTGTTAGCATTGCAGATAACAACCTTCTAGGTTTTTCTCTATAAATCTAGCTGGTATTAATATATAACTTTATAGGAAAGTGGTAAAATTACAGCAAAAGGTAGCCCTCAGAGTAATACATTCAAAAGAATTTAACAGTTGAATAAAATGGGGTTCTTTTCGATGATTTAAACAGGTTCTCTGGTGTTTCCTGAAGGATTGAACAGCCGCTCGGTATTTGTTTCAGAAACTTCTTCGTGTTCACTTTCTTTGATTGAGATACACTCGACTCCATAAAAGTCACTTGTTAAAAGTGTACAGTTCAGTGGCTTTTAGTCACTTAGAAGATGGTGCACCTACTACCCCCATCGAATTCTAGAACATTTGAGGATACCACAAAAAGCAACCTCCTACTCTGAAGTAGTCACTCCCTATTCTTCCTGGCAACCATTAATCTACTTTCTTTTTTCTCTCCCCCCCATCACGATCCCTCTTTTTTTTGGACAGGTTCTTATGGAGCCCAGGCTGGCCTCAACCTTGTTAGATAGCCACAGGTGACCTAGAACTTCTGTTTCTCTGAGCTTCCTTTTTCAAATGCTGGCCTTCCAGGTGTGCACCCTACACCCAGTTCATGCAGCACTGGGGATTGAATCTTTATGAATATTCATGATATCAGGTAGGCACTCTGCCTGCATCCTCAGCCTCACTCAGCTCCTTTCTCTTTCTCTATGTATTTGTCTACTTTGGTCTTTCATATAGATCGGGCCATAAAATGTAGTGTCTGGATGTTTGCAAGATCTACCCTTGCTGCACCAGTACTTCATCTCTTTCTACTGATAAGCAATATTACATTGGAGGACATACCAACTTTTTGTTTATCCGTTCATCAATTGGTAGACATTTGCATTGTTTCTGTGTATTGGCTATTATACATAATACTGCTACCAATAATAAGTATAAAAATTTTATTTGCGCATACTCATGTACGTATGCGTGAAATATCTGGATTATATGGTAACTCTATAGTTAACTTTTTTGGGAAGCTGGTTCCAAAATGGCTGTACCATTTTACATTTTCACCAGCAGTACATAAGACTCCTGCTTTTTCCACAGGTTCAACTACACTCATTACTGCCTCTCATTTGCATTAGAGCCTCCTAACAAGTGTGAGGCAACATCTTACTGTTGTTTTGATTTATATGTTCCTAATGGCTAACAATATTGAATAATTTCTCATGTGTTTATGGGTAATTTATATATTTTCCTTTGAGAAATGCCTTTTTCTTCAAATTCTTTGCCCACTTTGTCATTGGAATATTTAGTCATTTATGTACTTATCTGTTTATTTCAAACCCACTTTTATTTGTTTACTTCTCATTAGTTTAAATCCCGAGGGGTGTAGCATCCCACAGATTGTGTGTCTAATTGCCCAGAGGAGGGTGCTTTGGAATTTGGTGTGAATCATGGCCATCTCCATGGGCCCAAGTAACCCTTCCCCGAGATTACTGATTTGTCACTGGACTCACTGTGTTGTCTTTGCTCTGTACACATAAGCACATCTCTTGCGTAAGCAGAGCTCAGTTTTACCTTAGACGAAACACTTTCATTTTAAGAAGAGCTGTGTGCTCCCTTGGCTTCTGGAGACCCTGCTTATGACCAGCAAACGTGGCATTGCCCAAGGTCTTCCAGACATGTTTACCTTTAAAAGTCCTGTTCTCCGCAGGCCTCCAGAGACTTTATGGTGGTGGAAAAACGTTTTTCTTTGAAGTATACAACCTACATTTTAATTCTTCCATTGTTCAAGCCATGGCAATACATTTTTTAAATTGTTGATTCCTAAAATTTCCCAACATATGTTGAGTATTAGATGAATAAAACTTCCAAAGCTATCCCCTGGCTTGTCTTCTTACTTTCCTAACTTGCTCTGTGAAGCCCAGTTCATCCATTCTTCCTTCACGTCAGGGCATGTTTCTTGGTATGCCCTGTGGTGGTAAATGTCGACTGTCAACTTGATTGAACTGAAAGTACCTAGGAGATTAGGAAAGCACATGCTGGCTATGTCAGAGACAATTAACTAAGACAGGGAAGGTCCACCCTGAATGTGGACTTGGCCATACTACAGACTGGGGCCCCCAGATGAAGTGAAAGTTGAAAAAGAGAGAGCCAGCTAGTGTGTGTGGACTCTCTGTGCCACACCTGTCTCACTAGGATGGACCGAAACCTCTGAAACTGTGAGCCAAAACAAATTTTTCTTCCTTAAGTTGTTTTCTTAGGTCTTTTGTCACAGCAACAAAACTATCTTAACACATTTGATTTTCCTCATTCCATTGTGGTCAGAATTTTACTTATGTTCTTATCATATCTTCCTGGCAGCCTGGGTCCATGCAGATGGTGGGATTTCTTGTTACCTAAGATTCCTCTGTGTTATTGTGACCAGCAGCACGTCTTCACCATACAGCACACTTGGATTGACTTTACGACTCACCTTGATATTGGCTTGAGATTTTCCCCAACTTTGGCTTCTGTGACAAGAACTTCTGCACGTATCTGCTTATTTCTGCCTCCGGTGTTGTCACCTTTCTCAGAGTGTGCCATCCTCTCACCATTCTCTCTTTCCTACCCACTGTTACATTTACCCTCTGATTCTCACACTGTTTCCTTCCTTTGGCTCCTTAGTGATTGGACATGGTAATATCAAAACTGGGCTTTGGGGCTGGGGATGTCTGAATTGAAATCTCTAGCTTGGACATTTACAAGCTCAGGAGCCTTGGCTTGGACAAATTTATTTACAGCCCTGCTCTACAGTTGACTCTTCCTTCCAATAAGGAAATGATGTGCATCTTCTTGAGGACCATTTGTGTGGCTTCAATGAAACACCCTGTGCCCATGATGGAGTGAATATTCAAAAGCATTAACCACTACTTCAGATGTACCTTCTCCAAATCAGCTTAATGATTTCACTCCAGATCAGATCTTTCAGTCTTTGTCACCTCCAGCTCCCCATCCTGCTGCCTTTGGGGTCACCTCCCCCAAGACCTTGCTCTCTAATGATGCTAGCTAACACCCTGAAGGGGCCAGCCTCATGAAGCCTTTTCATCCCCTGGTTCTTGCTTTCTTTCATCGGGAGCATCACTGAGCATCACGGGTGTTTGTGGTAGCTTAAATGTATGTCCCCCATAGACTCAGGTGTTTTATTAAAATTGAGTTTGTAGCTTTTGCCCCTGCTAGAGGGGGGGTGTCATTGGGGTGGATCTGAATTCCAGCCCAAAATAGTCCTCTCTGGTCCACCCTCACTTTTTTTGAACGTTATTTATTTATTTGAAAGAAAGATAAAGTCAGACAGACAGATAGATAGATGATAGATAGATAGATAGATAGAGAGAGCTGCACATGAGCCTAGAGAGGTGTGGGTGAGGGGATACACAGGATTTAGAGACCATAGAACTGGATTCAGCCCAAAGATATATAGAGCAGTCTGAGCTCTGCCAGGTTCCTGCTTGCTTTTTGTTGTTTGCTGACTGGTGGTAGTTTCTTTCTCTGCTTGGATTTATGAATGGGAGCCAGCTTCATCTGCCATTGATAGAACATCCCCTGGATCTATTAGCTTGAAATAAACCCTGTTCCTCCTATAAACTGTCTGGTTTGGATGTTCATCCTAGCATTGTGACACTATCTACGTCAGTCCTGATAACTTTTAACTCAAACTATCTCTTTCCCCAGCTTTCTTTTCCACTCTCCCTCACCCTGATCCCCTGTCTCTGGGTTTGGCCCTCATAGAAGCTAGGCTTCCAGGCACCTTCTGTGGCTCTGTCTTTTTCCTGGTGAGATGGAGCCACACATGAGCCTGGAGAGGTGTAAGTGAGAGGATACACAGGAGATGCAGGCAAGACCTCTTGTTCTTTGGGCATTCATTTTCTCATTCATACTGTGTGGAGGAAAAACTGAACAGTCTCAGCTCCTGTCAGCTCTGATGCATGGTGACTTAATGCTCTGTTCCAAACACAAAGCTCACTACTCATGGGACTTTGAAATGTCCTTTCTTTCCTCTCTCTCTCCTACCTTGACAGACTTGTTTTCTCACATGTGAACTGCTTTGCCAAGTCCGGTTAGACCTCACTTCCTGTCTCTGAATCACTGTGCTTGACTGCTGCACTCACTTTATAGCCTAGGGTGTGTTGCTGATGTACAAATGGATTCCGGTATTGGCACAGCTCCTGCTCTGTGTTCTTTGGTCTTTGCTGAGTGTCTCTGCCTCCCATGGCCCCTATTCCATCCAGCTCAAACATTGAAGAACAGTAAAGTTTTTTGTTTTTGAAACAGGATCTCACTATGTAAACCTTGCATTTGAGCTTCTCCTGCCTCACCCTCCCAAGTGTTAGGATTTCAGGTGTGTTCCCCCAAGCCCCCCCCACACTAGGCTACCCTATGGGATCTTCCTAGAGCCTAAATCCAGGCTTGCCACTCTGCTGCTGAGAAGCCTCAATGGCTTTCCAGAGCCCCAGGAATCCTGTGTCTGCAGCTTCCTTTTCAAGGTCCCCACCCTCTGCTGTCTGGACTTACCAACTTGCTCTTCTCAGCTGTTCCTGGAGGGATGCTCCTTCCATTCATTCTCTTGCTCACTCTGTCCTCTCTGGTCTTTCCTCACTTCTTTTTGAATGTTTTTATTTATTTCTTTATTTGAGAAAAAGAGAGAGAGAGACTAGGCATGCTGCAAATGAATTCCAGATGCATGTGCCACTTTGTGCATCTGGCTTTATGTGGATATTGGGGAAGCAAACCAGGTACATCAGGCTTTGCAAGAAAATGCCTTTAACCACTGAGCCATCTCTCCAGCTCCCCCCTCGCTTCTCTGTTTAGTGAAATTCTCAAATTCTACTCACCCACTGTGCTTCAGATCCATGACTTTCTTGGAATCCTTCCTTGATCTCCTCATTCAAAGAAACACACTGCCAAGTCTGCCCTGCCATAGACTGTTCTCTATTCCTCAGGGAAGACTCATTCACTTTCTTCTCCTTATTACAAGGAAGGCAGGCAGTGTCTGACAGTCTGGTGCTTGCTTTCCAGCACCATTCAGTACATATGTGTTGTCTAAGGGATGCCTTCACTTTGGGTTTCTTGCTTTTGTCTCTATTCCCAGCTGGGCTGTGTGAAAGACCCCATCCGTTCTGTCACCACACATAGATTTCCCTGAAGGGTGGCCTCTTCAGATGCTGCCAACTCTAGTGCATATGCACTGGCATTTACACGAAGGAGCAGCAGGAAGCAGGGATTAGTGTGAGATCCTAATCAGTGATCCCTGGAACACCTGCTGGCACAGGACACCTTGGGGAAATCCCCACACAGGCAAGCAGGTGGACTGTGCCACAGTCTAGGTCCTCAGTATTGCTAGGGAACCTGAACATCTAGGTCCTTCCAGTCCCAGAGGGCTGGGGCCATGGTGTCCCAACACCCTCATTTTATAGGTGCAGGAGCTGACAACTACGGAGGCTGCCAAGATCACTCAGCAAGTCAGGGCAGGGCTCAGGGAGAAACCAGGACTCTCCCTCCCAGGCCTGGCACTCTCACTACTACCAGGCTGAGGTAAGTGTGATTGTAACTCATGGATGCTTTACTTTGTGAACAGGGATTTTCCCAGAGTTGAACTAATATGACCTTGAAATTGGTACCTATCCTTGAAATTCTAAGAGCAAAGTCATTGACATGGAGAGATGAAAAAATGATCAAAGACCAAAAGAAAAAAAAATCAGAATAAGATAGAGGATGTTTGAAAGAAGACACAGGGGGAGAAAAAGGCAGAAGTTACAGAGCCTGCTCTCTACTACCCACTGGAAAATGCTTCAGTCGTGTGGTGGTTTGAATGCTCCCTACCCCACCAGACTCATGTATTTGGTAGTTAATACCCAACTAGTGGCACTGTTCTGGAAGGCCGTAGAATCTTTATGCAGTGGAACCTTGCTGGAGGAAGTGTGTTGTGGTGGAAGACCTTGAGGTTGAAAGTCCAGTCCCTACTCATTGTTCTTTCTCTGCTTCTTCCCTGCTGATATGACGGTATGACACTGGCTTCTGGCTCTGGCCTGGCATGCTTCCCTTGCCATGATGGACTGTACACTCTGGAACTGGAAGAGAAAATAAACTCTCCAAGCTGCTTCTGGTTAGGTGTTTGTTCACAGCATCAAGAAATTAATTGATACAGAAATTTGTCACCGAGAAGTGGGGACATTATTGCATTAAACCTGACCATGTGTGGTTCTCAGCTTTTGGAATTAGTTTGTGGCAGGAATGTGAAAGAGTTTGCAACTTTGGACTAGAGAAGCCTTACAATGCTGTAAGCAGAGCTTAATGAACCATTCTGGTTGGTCTGAAAGATCAGAAGGCAGTGAGAAATGTAGACTGTGGAGCTGTGACATGAGGTTTCAGATGGGAATATGGGTTCCATTAGGAACTGAGGTAGAGGCACTTCAGGTGATATTCTGGGAAAGAATCTGGCTGCATTCTGCTTGTGTCCTGAGAACTTGAGTGAAATTGAATTTAAAAGTAAGAGACTAAAGTGTTTGGAGGTCATTTCTGATGTACTTATAGTTTTTGGTGGAATTATATTGTCTTGATTTTTTTGTGTTTTATTTTAATGTAGAGATTTTTTTTTTTTGTATCTTGAGTTAATTCAATGCTTGGGTTTTCTATTTATCTGCTGTATTCTTTGATATGTAGATCAGAAGTTCTTCAGGCTAGGCTTTCTAAGACTTTTTAATTGGGTGTTGGGGCTTCAGTCTTCCAGGTTGTACATGGGCTGTAGCAGCTGTGTAAGTATGAGGTGGAAACAGGAAAGGGTTTAAGTGTATCAGGTTTTCTTGGGCAGCAGTAAGAGACCCATAGGGCAGCCATGCTGGCTCCCAGTTATGAGTCAGGGATAATCAGGAGCTCTGGTCTTGATCTGGCATTTGGCACTGCTCAGCTGAGGGGCTTGGGAAGGGTTTCACTACAGAGCCTCACCAAGCTGATACCCAAGGGTCTTCTAGCTTTAAATTCACAACTGTTTGAGTAGTCAGGGACCTAAAGATGAAAGCCTCTGTCCTTCCTAGATACTTACCCAACCACTATTTTAGATTCATGTCTGCCATCAAAGATGTAAACTCCACCTATTGGTTCCTCCAGCAAATTGGTTCCTCCTTTGTTCATATGGTAAGGCTCCAGCCATGAGAGCTGGAGTGGTGCGAGACACCTTTTGCCTAACTTCCTCATTTCTTGGAAATGCAGAAAGTCACCAACATAGCAAAAGCTAGGATGTGGCTTGGGATCTGTTGCCATGGGCTGTGGGTATCAGCAGCATGTTAAATGGCAGGGAGGAAAGTTGGGAGAACAAGCCTGAACCAAGGTCCCAGAAACATCCCCAGTCTAGGATGGTCTCCCTTCCCTAGCTGGACCTGCTATAGTCTAATTCCAGTCTATGGCCATATCACACTGAACATACCTGATCTCATCTATAATCCCAGCTCCTTGGGAGGCTGAAACAGGGTCACAAGTATAAAGTCTATCTGGGCTACTGAGTGAGTTCAAGACCTGTCTGGGCAACTTAGACCATGAATCAACATGAAAAATAAAAAAATAAAAAGAACTGTGGATATAGCTTAGTGATTAGAACAGTTGTCTAGCATGGGTGAGGTCTTGTGTTCAGTGCCTAGTACAGAAAAATAAACAAGCAAAAAGATAATAAATGGTGAGTAAATAAAGCTTTCTCAGCACTGCTCAGGCAGCCCCACCTCTTAGACCCTTTCATTTATCAGGAACTTGGATCTTTAGCTCTTAGATCTTCTCACTCAATATCTTGTCAGTCATCTGGGCACAATCCAAGGTGCTCTGTGACAAGGCAGTTAGACATGCCGGACAAGAGGAGGTTAAGTGGGGAAGAAGGAAAGGATATTAAAAAGATGGAACTTGGATATACAAATAGTAGCTGACTTTCACTCCCAGATAAAAGTTGAGTTTAAAAGATGAAGGTGTCTTTCTTACTGTTCCTCTAGTTAATCAGTCGTGTACTTACTCACTCACTCACTCACTCATATAACCAGCCATTCATTAGACCATGTTCAGTGCTGGTGATGATGGTTGTGGGAGGTACTGGTGATAGTCAATAGGTGATATTGGTATTATTGGGCGATGAGGGTACTTCTATTGAGTGTGAGTGATGGTGTTGGTGACGTGATGGTGCTGATGTGTGTAGGGTGGCAGTCTTGTTGGGTGATGGCAGTGGTGGTGTGTACTCTTCTTGGGTGGGAACGACAAGTAGTGGTTATGGTATTGGTAAGAGTGACAGTGCTGATGGGGTTCGTGGTGGTGATGTTAGGTTTTGCTAACAGGTGTTAGGAAGCACTTATGGGTCCCTGAAAATAAAAAATAAAATTTATAGCTTATTTATAATACCTGATAATTCAAGCAACATAGAAAGGTGCAAAGAAGAAAAGCTTAAAACTAACGAACATCTCACTTCCCAAACATAAAGATGAGAAGGAGATCATGTCTATGGTCAGAGTTGGAGGCTTGGTGGGAGGTCCTCTCAGGAGGAAATGAGGGTATGGAGATATCCCAGGGAAAAGGCCTCCCTGTCTTGGGAAGAGGGGAATAATGTATGGTTGGTGAGAGTGGCCGCTTTGCTCCAGAGCTAGATAGGTGTGCATTGAATGGGCTGTCTCGAGTCTGCCCTTTGTCCCGAAACTCCCAGGAGCAGATCAGTACTTATAGGAAGTGTATGGGGATATAGGGATCCAGGCCTCTGGGGAGTCTCACTGAGCAAGGGGCTTCCAGAAGGGATTCTGTTCTCTTTCTCTTCAACCTTGAAGGCCATCCCTCTCTTTATCAGCCTGGGAGCAAAGCCTCCCTTGATTGCCCAGCAATTTCTAAGCTTAGTTTTACATCCATTTACAGTCAAAGGACCATTCTTGAAGATGACCTTAGGGGTGGTGGGAAGACCTCTTTGGGGGGACTGACACCAAGGAAGGTTTTTGTCTAATTCAGGGGCTAAGAAAGGTCAGGATTTTAGGGCTCCCATAAAGATAACTAAGTCTAGGTTTATGGTCCTTCCTTTCTTGTAAGCAACATTTTCAGTGAATGTCCAATGTGGACACCAACAGAAAAAGACTGTGTTGACTGACCCAGAGGGAAGAGGTTCTGTCTAGTTGCCTGGCTCACCTCCTCCTGAGCTTGTACTGAAATGTAGAAGGGGTTGGCCATGCTTCTTTTACAGGGCTCCTAGGGGCTGCTGAAGGGAAGACATATGCAAAGCTGTTGGCACTCTGTAATGCTGGGAGGCATTGAGAGCTTCCTGCTGGTTTGGTACAGATATGGAAACAAAGGATTGGAGCCTTGCCTGGCATGGTGACACACGCCTTTTATCTTAGCACTTGGGAGGCAGAGGGTTTGAAGGCAGAGGGTTTGAAGCCAGCCTTGGATTACAGAGTGATCTCCAGGTCAGCTTGGACTAGAGTGACACCCTACCTCATAATAAAAGGGGGGTGGCGGAGCCTGGAAGAGAGCCCTGGAGGGAACCCACACAGGCCCCAGGCACCCCCTGCCTCTGAAGTTAGCAACACATAGTTCTTTCTACTCGGCTTAATTACCACTCAAGTGCCTAAATTTAAAAACCTTAGTCCCAGGATTACCTTTAAACGAAACAAATCATTTGAAATATTTCAATCAATCTATCTATCTATCTATCTATCTATCTATCTATCTATCTATCTATCTATCTGTCTGTCTGATTGTTTACATGTGTGTAAACATGTAAGGGTGCTCCAGGGTCTCTTGTTGCTGCAAGCACACACAGTTGAATGCACCATGTTCTGCGTATGTCTTTAAGTGGTCCTGGGGAGTCAAACCCATACCAGCGGTCTTTGCAAGCAAGTGCCTTTAAACACTGAGCCCACCTTTTCAAAAATTATTTTAATGTTTATTGACCCTTAATAATTGTATATATTCAGGCAATACAATGTGGCAACTCAGCACATGTATACAGCACATGATTCTCAATCAGGGTAATCAAACATTTATCATTTGGTTGTACTGTGGATGCTGGAACTCTTCTTTTGTAATTCTTTATAAAATATATAAGTTGTGAATTTCAGTCACCCTCAATGCTGTAGAAAATGGGAACTTGTTTTTCCGATCTTACCATATTCTGGTACTTGATATCTGGTCTCTCTCTAGGCCCTCCCTCCCTTCTCCTGGCCTCTGGACACCCCTATTCTGTTCTCTTCTAAATCAACTTTTTTTGGATGTGTGTGCAGGCATGCGTGTGTGTGTGTGTGTGTGTGTGTGTGTGTGTGTGTGTGTGTGTGTGTGTGTAGATGACATGTCCTGTGCACATGTGTGTGGAGGTCAAAAGAGAATGTCAGATGTCCTCCTCTTCACTCTTTGGCCTTATTTCTTGGAAACAGGGTCTCTCACTCAACCTGAAGCTTGTTGTTTTCCAGATACACTAGCTAGTCAGCGAGCACCAGCGATCCTCCCGTCTCTCTGTCTCCCTCAGTGCTGGCATTACAGATGTGTACAGCTATGCTCTGCTTTTTAAAAAATTATAAATATCTACATATATAAATAGATTATATACATATATACATATATACATATAGATATCACACCTCACCTTAGCACCTTCATCACAACCTCATCTTGGCATCTTCATCACCTCATCTTAGCAGCTTCACACACTATACAAAGCAACCCAGAGTCCTTACCTGGGGCTCTGAGGGAGGATCTGTGCAATCTGCTACCTGCTTCTACTTGTTCTTAGCTAGCAAGTCGCAGCACTCTGTTCACACCAACTTCTCGCTATGCCCAAACAGCATGCACAACAGCCTTCACACCTGCCCAGCTCCCGCTCTGCTCCCTGCTGGACCCTGACATGCCAGCACTCCTATCTTCTGTGTAAGGTCACCTCCACATCCCCTGGAGAAGGCCTGTCCCAGCTGTCTAGCTAAAATTGCCAGGTCTCACTCTGGGTCTCCTCAATATGCTTAAATTTCCTCTGTAGCGTCGATCATTACTTGATGTCAAAGAATAATTTTCAAAGAGTTAGAAACATGACTCCCATCACCCATCCAGTAGGATGGGTCAGTGATTTATTCTGTTTCTTAGTGGAGGGGTCAGCTAGATGACAAGGCTGGCTCTTAGGGAGTAAGAGATGCTGATACATGTAATCAATGAGAAAGGACTTCTGGGTAAGGTTTCCAAGTCACACACTAAATTAGTGAATGTCCTATAGCACAATAAAACTGCAACCTTCAGGGTTATCTTGTCTTCTAGACAGAAATCATTTGCATCTCCACTGGACAAAAATCACTTGCAGCTTGTCAATCTTATTTAGGTTAAGAGTTCACTTCTTGAGTCTGTGCCTTAATCAATAGTAAATAGTAAGTCAACAAAGTTACTGCCCTGCAGCAGAGCTGTCCAAAGACTTCCTTAATGAAATGAATGTTCTGTTTGTACCACCCTGTCTGACAGGCTTCTCCACAGTGCTATTCGGCTCTTGATGCCTGGTTAGGGTGACAGAGAAATAGAATGTTAAATGTGAAAATTAATATGTTATACTATTTATATATTCTATCAGTTACTTTTCTTGTTGCTGTGTGTGAGACTTGACAAGAAGCAATTTAAAGAATGAAGGGGTTAGGCTGGAGAGATGGCTCAGCAATTAAAGGCGCTTGCTTGTAAAACCCGATTGCCAGGGTTGGATCCCCAGTATCCACATAAAGCCAAATACACAAATTGGCGCATGTGTCTGGAGTTTGTTTGCAGAGGCAGGAGGCCCTGGCACACCCATTCTCTTTCTGTCTGCCTCTTTTTCTCTGTCTCTCTGAAATAAATAAAATATATATTTAAAAAAACAATAAGGCTGGGCATGGTGGTGCATGCCTTTAATCCCAGCACTCTGGAGGCTGAGGTAAGAGGATCACTGTGAGTTTGAGGCCAGCTAGGACTATAGAGTGAATTCTAGGTCAGCCAGGGCTAGAAAAGTCCCTTATTTCAAAAAACCAAAAAATAAAAAGTAAAAAACACAGAATGGCGGGTTCATTGACTTAGAGTTCGAGAAGGATATAGTTTGCAGTTACCTTCACATTGCTGGACAAAGCACCTGACCCAAAGCAGTTGAGGGGAGGAGAGTTTTTATTTTGGCTTCCAGTATCGAGGGGAAGCTCCCTGATGGTGGGGAAAGCATGGCATAAGCAGAGGGTGGACATCACCTCTCCCACAGCAGACGGACGAGTGAGCCAAACTCACACTGGAAAAACAAGGGCTAATAGACCTCAGTGAGGATCCACCCCAGCAACACACCTTTTCCTGTGAGGCTCCCCCTCCTAAGAGGCCATCAGCTGGGGACCAAGCATTCAGAGCACATAAATTTATGGGGGACACCTGAATCAAACTACCAAAAATATATTAATGTATAGTATCAATAATTTGATATTATATATATATGTGAATCATGGCACCTGTAACTTTATATATAGTTTCTTATATTAAATATATTTAATTGATGTAAAGTTAATAAATTTGAATGGCTAACTCCGGCTACTTGCTATCATATCTGATCGCTGTGTCCTAGAATATCAGGTGACAATTAGGCAATATGTTACTCTTCATTGCTGTGACCAGAATACTTGACACAGACAACTTAAAGGAGGCAGGGTTTTCTTTTGACCTCATCTAGGAAGGGGTCTAAACATACCCTGGAATCCATTTGGGACAAGGACCACACAAACAGTCCATGTTTGCTTAGTGTCATGTGCTAGGGCAGGACAGCATGGTGATAGGAGAGTGTGGCAGAGGAAATTCTGCTTAGGCCACACCCTCAGTGACCTACTTCCTCCAGCTAGGCTTTGCTTCTTAAAGTTTCCACAACCTCATACAACAGTGCCGCCCACTGTGTTCAAAACAAGAGTCTGTGAGGGACATTTCATATCCAAACCATATCGGGCAGCTTGTGAGACATTGCTGTGAGGTTGAAGGGCCTCATTTACATGTTTGAATAATTCTTCTTAACTCTGACATGACATCATATTGAGTGTTTGTTGTCTTTTGTCCCTATTCGTGCTAACAAGGACCTGACTTTGTGTTCTGTAGTGTCCCGCATTTAGGAGAGGCGCCCAGCAGGTGCATAATCAATAATTGTTGAATGAATAAATAAACACAAAGTGGCCACAATCTTGTCAGAAACCAAAGCAGTAAGAGACTCCCTGTGGTAAGTTTGGCTGATGATCTTCAGCAAGAGTGCTTCCCTGCTGTTAACCTCAGCCCTTCCCTGGGGCACCTGGCTGTGGTTAATGGATCTTAGGGGCGTGACTGTCCATGGGGGGAGTGGGATGACTGAACTGTGGAAGGAGCAGAGGCCAGGGGGTGGTGAGAAAGACTGAGGTGAGTGCCAACAGACAGACCCGAGGTGAGTGGAGGACTCCCAGAGGAAGGCCTAGAGATGGGAAGGGACTGACCAGGGTCACAGAGCGGAAAATAACAGGGCTGGGCTCTGAGCCAGTGTCTCCTGACTAGAGTCATGGAGGTTCTCCCCCCTCCCCCAGTCCTTATCCTTTCTCAAGGGCACCTGCTTTTGGACTGGTTCCCTAGCTTCTTCCTGTGCTGTTCTCTACCATCAGAGGGAGCCCAGGGGCTCAGATGTGAAGTCTGGATGCCTTTCTTGGCTGCAGGTACCTCCATTCTGGGGACTAGAGCAAGAGACCCTGTTCATGAGATCCTCATCTCTGGGGGTCGTCCTGCCTCACCCCACTGTCTGAGGGAATGCCTAAGCAGGATGGCTGGTATCTCAGTGCCTAGGGCCTGAGTGAGCTGCTATACTCTCTCCTCCCCCTCTGTCTTCCCATCTAACATATCAGCTGGATGTCCTTAGAAAGTCTAAACCCCTCATTTTCTAGCAGGAAAGAGAGCCAGAGAGAGGAAGGGGCCTATGCTGTGCAGCAGTCTGGGCTTCCCCTCATCTTCTACCTGTCATCATACCTGTCTCATCTGGTCTCAGCCCACTAGGGATGAGGGGCTGGAGAGACAGTTCCCAGACTGTTCTTCAAATCCATCTTGGAGCTGCTGCTGGCTTGTCCAGTGTTGTTTGAGAGAGAGGCCCTTTCCTCTTCCCACTTCTCACCCAAGCCCATGCCTGTCCTCAGGCCCAGCTCCGTACTTCTACTGGCCAGGCTACTCGGGTGGAGTCCCAGGACAAAGTGTCGGGCAGGGAAGAAGCAGGTAGCAGTGAATAGAGCATTCTCTGGAAGACTCCACATAGGCCTGTGCTCCTGGAACCACAGAGGCCATTTTAGATAGGTCCTTTGGGATTTCATGGAATTTTCTAGAATGTAGAATAGAGAGGAAAAAGCACAGGGACTAAAGCCAAGGAAGAAGGAGCAGGAGCAATGGGTGTGGTCCTTGTCCCAAATGGCTTACAGGGTATGTTTAGAGCCCTTCCTAGATGAGGTCTGTGGTCGTTCTTCTTGACTGGATTTGGAATCACCTAGGAGACCATACCTCTGGGCATGTCCACGAGGGCATTTTCAGAGAGGTTTTACTAAGGAGAGAAGACTCACACTGATGCATTGTCCCATGGACTAGGGCCTAGACTGAATAAAAAGGAACAAAGGAGAATGTGAGCTGACCACCAGCCCTCATCTCTCTTCCTGACTGAACACAACGTGCCCAGTGCTCACCTCATGCTCCACCACACTTCTTCGCCAGGATGGGTTGTATCTCCTCTTAAACCATGAGCATTCCTCCCACAAAAACTCCCTTAAGTTGCTTTTCATCAGGCATTCAAAAGGTAACTAGAGCAGGAGAGATGGCTTAGTGGTTAAGGTGTTTGCCTGCAAAGCAGAAGGACCCGAGTTCAATTTCCCAGTACCCACATAAAGCCAGATAGATGCACAAGGTGACACACGTGTCTGGAGTTTGTCTGCCCTGATACACCCATTCTCTCTGTCTCTCCTCTGTCTCATAAATAAATAAATAAATAAATAAATAAATAAATAAATAAATAGTAAAGGTAATTAATAGACTCTTCCAAGCTTGGCCACAGGATTCCTTAGAGAAGAGGCCAAACTTGGAATGCTCTTGGTTCACATCCTCACAAATATGCTTTGGGTTGCTTCAGAACCCTAACTCCAATCCAGACCAAGGGAAAGGGGTAGAATTAGGAAAACCAGTGGGTCCTCTCTGTCCCTTAATCACTTCTCATGTCCAACAATCATGTTCCTTTTGAGGAAAGCACTCACCCCTCTGCTCCTGTCTTCCCTCATCATGTTTCATCTCCAATGGCTCCTTGTACCCTGGGAACAGTGCTGACTACTCCCCAGGGTCCCATAGCTCCAAGCTTTGCCAAGAGTGATGGATGGCTCCACTTTTTCCAGGTCTAGTTAGGGAAATCTGTAGAAGGACTCAAATTGGCCTTGATCAGGTTCTTCTGCTTGGCTTAAACTGTGGAGTGTTGGGAACCATGGAATCCTGAAGATAGGAATTCGGTGAGTCAAGATGCCTCCTTCAGGAAGTCCTCCAGCTGGTCATCTTAGCAGGTGGTTAGTGTTCCTTCCACAGCAAGTCCCTGAGCTGAGCTGTGGGCACCACCAACTCAGATTAACCGAGAAGCAAAGAAGCAGGCGGGAAGCTCTTCAGGTCCAAAAGGGAGCCAATAGGATGCTTTGGAATGAGTGTGCCTTTGACTTGGGGAGAAAGCAATGTGGAAACGCTGGGAGGGACACCTTGAGTTTGTAGCACCTTGGGCAGTAGCAGGCTATGAGGTCATGAGCCAGGCTCCAGAGCGTCAGATCTGACCAGAGGCAGTGAAGTGACACAATCACATCTACCCAACTCTGTCCGATAGAGGCCAGGGCTGTATCTGGCATAGGCCATCTGGCATAGAGCTCTGCTCCCATTAAACATCAACTCCCCATTCCTCTGTTGCCCTGGTAACTGCCATTCTACTTTCTGTCTCTGTGAATTCAGATATAAATGTAATCATACAATACTTGCTTTCTTGTGCCTGGCTGATTTCATTTAGCATAATATCCTCAAGATCTTCATCCACGTGGTAGTACATAATGGGACTCCATTATGTATATACACCACATTCCGCTTATCCATGAGTCCACCCATAGCATTTGGGTTCTTTCTACCTTTTTATGTTGTGTGATGCTATAATCACTGGTCCCCAAATCTGTCTGTCTGTCTGTTTGTCTGTCTCCTTTTTATTTTTATTTATTTATGACACACACACACACACACAGAGAGAGAGAGAGAGAGAGAGAGAGAGAGAGAGAGAGAGAGAGAGAGAGAGAGAGAGAGAGAATGGGTATGCCAGAGCTTTCTGCCTTTGCAAATGAACTCCAGATGCATGTGCCACTCTGTGCACCTGGCTTTATGTGGGTACTGGAGAATTGAACCTAGGCCGTTAGGCTTTGCAAGAAAGTGCCTTTAATCACTCAGCCATCTTTCCAGACCTCTTTTTCTCTCCCTGAGACAGAGTCTCACTCAGTCATCCAGGCTGACCTAGAACTCACTCTGTAATCCAGATTGGTCTCAAACTCAAGCTGATCTTCACCCCTAAGCTTATTACAGGTAAGAGCACGCCCAGCTCCCAAGCTTCTCTTGGAGACCTTGCTTTGATTGTTTTGTGTATACTCAGAAGTAGAGTTGCTGCCTGACTACTAAGGTTGTGTTTAATTTTTTGAAGAACTGGTGTTTTCTGTAGCACTGTATGATTTTATGCTTTCTCCCACAGGGCACCAGGTTCCAATTTCTCCAAATCCTTACCACTGCTCGTCATTTTCTGTTTCTTTGATAGGACCATCCTAATGGGTGTGCACTTCTGTGTATACATTTTACAATTTTATTTATTTATTTAGAAACAGAGTCTTGCTATGTAGACTAAAGTGGCTTCAAACTCACTGTGTAGCTGAAGATAACCTTGAACTCCTGATCTTGCTGTCCTGCCTCCTAAGTGCTGGGATTGTCAGCATGTGCCACCACATCCAGCTACATCCAGCTGGGCATGTATTTTTGAAAATAACAGCAGCATCTCACCTTTGATAGCGGCTTTGATCTCCTCCTCAGAGCCTCGAAGCTTCCACAGCAAAAGTGAGAGAGCACCAATGTTAGTATGCAGCACACACCAGGTGTCATGGTTTGATCCAGGTATCCCCACAAACAAATGAATGTGTTCTGAATGATTGATCCTCAGCTGATGGCAGTTTGGGTTTTACAACCTCGCTGGAGCTGTGTTGTTGGGGGTGGGCTTATGGGGCTTCCAAGCCAGCTTCCCCTTGCCAGTGTTTGGCACACCTTCCTGCCATTGTTTGCAGTGCTGTGGCGGATGGAGGTGATGTCCATCCTTTGCTCATGCCATTATTTTCCTTGCCAGGATGGAGTCTCCCCTTGAGTCTGTAAGCCTAATAAACCTATTCCTCCACAAGCTGCTTTTGCTTTGGTTCTTTCTGTGCAGCAATAGAGAAAGTTGACTATGACACCAGGTCTGCAGGTGCCACCTCTCTTTCCCTTCCCTTTGCTTTCATGTTAACTGTGGGAAGGACCGCATGCCTGTATATGGCACAATGAGATTTCTTTTGCCCAGAGTCAGAGCCTTATGCTTGGAGGATGGGGCAGGCCTCCTATCTGGAGGTGATCACCAGCTGGTGGAACACCAAGTGAGACGGTGGAGGTGAAAAGGTCTTTGCAGGTGAAGGAGAAAGCCACATTTGGGTCAGGCCTGTGGCAGAATAAGCTATTATGGAGCAGTTCATTAATCAGTTCTTTGTTGCTGTGACAAACAACTGGGATAATCAACCTATAAAGAACAAAGGTTTATTTAATCTCACAATCTTGGAGGGTTCAATCGGAGATCAGTTGACCCTGCTCCTATGGGCCTATGGTGAGGCAGCACAAGGAAGAACAAAGCTGCTTCTCTCAAGGCTGTGGAGAAGGGAGATGGAAAGGATTGGAGTGTCATTCTCTCGATGACCTAAGACCTTCCTCTAGGTCCCGCCTCTTGGAGATTCTACCACCTCCTAGTAGCATCAAGCTAAGAACCAAGCCTTTAATACACAGGCCTCTAGGAACATTCCAGATGCAGACTAAAGCAAGAAAGATGAGATTTTCCTCCTGCTGTTTATAAAGCAGGTCTGAGATTTTGGGGTGAGATTAGGATTTGCCTACACCATGCCCACCTACCAGCCAAGCTTCAAGTCCTCTCCGCTAGGGGATCACTGTCTTCTGGATCCCTCTCTGGTCCTATGTAGCTGCCCCCATCTTTAAAAAATATTTATTTATTTATTTATTTATTTATTTGTAAGCAGAGAGAGAGAGAGATAAAGAGAAGAGAGACAGAGAATACGTATACCAGGTTCTCCAGCAGCTCTAAATGAACTCCAGATGCACATGTCACTTTGTGCATCTGGCTTTTACATGAGTACTGGGGAATCAAACTGGAGTCCTTAGGGTTTTCAGGCAAGCACCTTAACTGCTGAGTCATCTCTGCAGCCTTCCACTCCCCCTTTCTTGACACTCTGTCCTTGGATTTTTTTTATATCTAACTCTTTTGATTTTTTTTTCTTCTGCTCAACTGTCCCCCTGGGTCCTCGCTGATTCCTCTTCCCGTTCCTGAGCTGGTTCCAAGAGGAGGTCATGTCAGCCTCTGCTCTTGTCCTTGTACAAACCTGTGGTCATGATCCTATGGAATGGCTATCCACTCAGTGTGGAAGGGGTGTCTGGCC
Source organism: Zapus hudsonius (assembly GCA_004024765.1). Lineage (NCBI taxonomy): Eukaryota > Metazoa > Chordata > Mammalia > Rodentia > Dipodidae > Zapus > Zapus hudsonius. The sequence continues at coordinate 52,654 of PVHP010003153.1, read as the reverse complement.
CTATGATATAGCCTTCTATCACTCAGCCACTGGTTTCCTTGAGACAGAGTCTCTCACTGAACCCAGAGCTGCCATTTTTGGGAGTGTGGGGGTCCATATTGGCTGACCAGCGAGCCCCTGCTATTCTACTATCTCTAGTCCCCATAGGACTGGGGTGCATGGCCTTGCTCGGATGTTTATGTGGGTGCTAGAAAATTGAACTCAGGGCCAATCAAAGGCCCTCAGGCCCTGATGCTTCTATGGCAAGTGTTCTTACCTGCTGAACCATCTTCCCAGCCCCAGTTATTATTTTTATATTAACGGGGGGAGCCTGTGTTAATGTGCATGTAATAGTGAAGGGAGAGGTTGAAGTTCCAGGGTCTGAAAGAGACAGGCAGGGTCAAGGGCCAGGACAGAGGCTCCAAAAGACCCTGCCACACATAGCCACACAACATGCCGAGCACGTAGCCTGGCTTGTCTTACTGGTTTTGGTCACCAAATATCATATGTATTTCCCATCTGCAATGCAGTATTCATACATACCTAGCTTTTGCAATTAGTTTTAAAATCTCACATAATAAGACAAAGCAAAATGTCAACAACTCAGAAAGATAAAAGATGAAAATGGAACATCATGTCCATTTTTCTCCAGCCTCCTTTCCTCAAGGTAACTGCTTTTTAGTATTTTCTTAGGAATTCTTCCAAAGACTTTTAATGCATAGACAAGTGTGTATGTGCAGGCATTTAAGATCGACAAGTGGCACGCTGCTGTGCGTGCTGTTCTGTGCTTGCTTCTCCAGTGCTCCCTTGAAGCTACTTCCTCACTAGCATAGATGGAGAGGGCTTGTTCCCTTTCAAGAGCAGGATGTCATGAATGAAGCAGGCCTTGTTCAACCGGTTCTTGAGTGTGTGCACTTTCTGTTGCTTCTGATCTATTGCCATTAAAAATACTGCTTCAAGCCTGGGGCTTTGCGATTGCAAAGCTCTCGGTTTGTCCCCATCACTACCCAAGACAAAATAAACAACAAAACTAAAATACAAACTCAAGCAACTATAGACTTTATTTGTGTGTGTGTGTGTGTGTGTGTGTGTGTGTGTGTGTGTGTGTGTGTGTGTGTGTGCAGGCACGCCAGGGTCTCTTGCCACTGCAAAGGAATTCCAGGTGCATGTGCCTGTACTTTGCTGTCTGGCTTCTTGTGCTCAACATAATGCGCTTGAGACTTACCCATGTTCTCTCTGTAGAGACAGTGCTCCTTTTTATTGCTTAGTGACATTCCTTTGTATGAACACAGCACAGCTCGCTTACTCATTCTCCTGAGGATTGACATTTGGGATGTTTCTAGCATTTCACTATTATGAATAATGCCCTGGCCAATGCTTTTGTACAAACGTTTTTGTGGACATATGTTCTCATTTATCTTAAATAAATACCTAAGGATGGAGCAGTTGCTAGATTAGATAGCAAGTATATATTTAATATTTTTAGAAACTGTCATGCTGTTTTCTAGAGAGATGACACCATTTTACAACCCCAACCAGCGGCATATGAGATTCTAGTTTTTCTACAGCCTTGCCAACATATGGTGTTAAATGATTTTTAAATTTATTCTAGTGGGCTATTGTGGTATTTCATTCTAATGATAATTTTCGTTTCTCTGATGACTTAGGACATTTAACATTTTTTTCTTGTGATGATTGTCTGTTCATAGTATAGTATACTTGCTGCAGAAATTTTGAAGTTAAAAAAATATTTTTATTCATTTACCAGCAGAGAGAAAGAAAGGGAGAGAGTGCGTGTGTACTAGGTCCTCTTGCCACTGCAAATGAACTCCAGATGCATGCACCACTTTGTGCATCTAGATTGACATGGGTATGAGAGAATTGAACCCTGGCTGGCAGGCTTTGCAAGCAAACACCTTTAACCACTGAGCAATCTCCCAAACCTGTAGAGTTTTGTATAGTCAAATTTATTCGTCCCTATTATAAATGTTATTTCATTTATTTACTTTGTGTGTGTGTGTGTGTGTGTGTGTGTGTGTGTGTGTGTGTGTGTGTGTATCAGGGTTTCTTTTTGCTTCAAGTAAATGCCTGCCTAGCTTTATGTGGGTGGCTAAGGAAATAAACCTGGATTGGCTCTTCAGCACCTATTTATTTCTTTGAGACAGTATTTTACTGTGTAATCCAGGCCTTGAAACTCACTATGTAGTCCAATCTGTATTCAAACTTGTGACAATACTCTACCTCAGCCTTCCAAATGCTGAGATTATAGGTGTGAGCTGCTGATCTTATTGCTTTTAATCTGAGACATCCTTCTTAATATTGAAAGCTAGTGCTTTTACTTATATTTCCTTATAGTACTTTATCAGTTAGACTCTTAAACAAACACTATACTGTGAATCTATGGAAACCATTTGAATTACTTTTGTGTCACTATGACCAATTACCTGATAGAACATGGAGAAATGATTTATTTTGGTTCATGGTTCCAAAGGGTCTCAGAGTGTCAAGGAGGGGAGGGCATGCCAGAGTTCTAGGTGGTGTGTGGGAGTGGCGAGGCAACTGTTCACACTGTGATGGACCTGGAAGCAGAGAGAGCAGCTGGAGCCCAGGGTGGGTGTAACTCTCACAGGCCTGCTTCTAGTGACCTATTTCTACCAGCAAGGCCTAGAATTCCAACAGCCTCCTAAAATAGCACACCAGCTGGGAAAAGTCTTCAAAATATGAGCCTGTGGGGTCTGTATCAGATACTTCACAACTGGCTTTCTTCATGTCTTGAACGGACTGAAGAATCACTTGTTTCTTTCGCCACTTGTTGATCTACATTTATCTCAAGCCAACGTTTACACGTCACTGTCAACTGCTGACTGTCCCTCCAATAGTATACGTTTCAAGGAGGCAAGCCTACCTTCACTGTGCTTTATTTCTTCAAAGACTTCTTAGCTATTTTAGCTCACTGAATACTGACCCTTCATATGTCCACGCCATAGCCCTTGGCATATACTACTTTGCATGGTAAGAAGGACTTTGAAGCTGTGACTAGCTTAAGGATCTTGAGGTGGGGGAAGGTTATTCTTGGGTGTGTGAGCGGGCCCTGCATGGTCACCAGGCTCCTCAGAAGAGGGAGACAAGAGTAGCCGAGAGAGGGGATGATGGAGACAGAGGTTGGAGTCGGGTGGCCGCATGCTAAGCAATGCTGGCAGCTTCCAGAAGCCAGAAGAGACAGGAACAGATGCCTGCCTAGAGGCTCCCAAATGTCCCCGCCCCGCCAACACCTCAATTTCAGCTCCTTAAGACTCATCTCAAACTTCTGACCCTCCAACCTACAGGAAATTTTTTGGAAGGAGGCTCTCAATCTAGCCTCGATTGATCTGGAGCTCACTCTGTAGCCTAGGCTGCCCTCCATCTTAGGGTGATCCTCCTACCTCATCCTCCTGAGTGCTGGAATTAAAAGTGTGTGACGCCATACCTGGCTAATTTGAGTGGTTTCAAGCCGCCAAGTCTGTGGTCAAAGGTTATAATCACAACAGAAAACAATATACTAACTTAAAAATTCCTTTTAAGCCAAGCATGGTGGTTTATGTCTGTAACCTAAGCACTTGGGAGACTGAAATAGGAGAACTGCTACGAGTTCAAGGTCAG